>MNCI01016519.1:422646-446705 GCA_015680685.1 Gnetum montanum
CTTCCCTATTGTGTGCCTGGGCACTATATTTATAGGCTTGGGAGCAACTACTCTAATAATTACAAAAACTGCCACTCTAATTTTAGAGAAACTGCCCCTCTAATTTTAGAGAAACTGCTCTAATTATAACCACTCTAATTATTAAAGTAACCGCTCTAATAATTACCGCTCTAATTATTAGAGTAACCGCCCTAATAATAACCACTTTAATTATTAGAGTAACCGCTCTAATAATTACCACTCTAATTATTAGAGTAACCGCTCTCATCATTATTGATTTCAGCAACCGAGCTTAATAAGATGGTAGTGAAGTCCAAGGTTATCAACGTAACTTTCAACTTTATTGATGAAACTCAATCTTAATATATCGATAGATATCGATTTTCTCAATTGCGCTAGAACATGAGTAAATTCTCATAAATACTTTACATCTGAACTATGCGACATTGATGTGAATTAATACACATATCGATCCTAGTAGCTCAAATTGATCTATATCGATATGTTCCAAGATTTCTCGAATGCCTTTAGTTTTATCAACACCATAGTGATGTCAATCAATACACATATTGATCCTTATAGCCTAGATTGATATGAATCAATATCTCTTAGAATTTCCCAAATGCCTTGATTTTTATCAATGCGACTTCGATGAGTATCGATATGTCTATGACATAAATTTACACTATATTGATCTTTATCAATGTCGCAATCAAAATCGACCTAAAATTTATCAAGCCTAATTGAAGTTGTGATACAAATTGATTACTAAAAAGTTAAAAAAATTATAGTAAATATTTGTGAGGTAGTGATTTTTATTATAAATCACCACCCCACCACCTAAAACACTCACATTTGTCTCCAACAAAGCTAGGGTAAGCAACATGCTCCACTAGTAAAGAGCACGACGGTCTCTAAGAGCAACCATGGCAACAAGGAGAAGTCATGATAGCAACATGGGTTAGGGTATGCTTTAAGGGCTCTAATTTTTCCTTCTCACCCTTATCCTTTTACATTATTGGCACAACCAAAACCCTTGTTTTTCTCAACTTTATTAGAATATGACAAAGGACTACTATTTTTTTTGGGTTTTCCCCCAATAATTGCACAAGGAGTTAATCTTGTTTTTCAATTTTGCAGCATAAATGCTTAAGTTATGCAGCATCGGAGAAAAGGTATAGGTACACATCCAATTGAATATTCAGCATATAATTTTCATTTTCTAAAATTTTTTGTTTATTTGCAAGTGCCTAAGAGTGAGTGGTTGAAAATCGCTCCATGGAATGCAAACACTAACTACTCAAAGTGGTTCAACCATACTAATGCAATAGTACTCTAGCAACTAGAAGCCATGGGTTGTAGGGTTTTTGTCTAACCACCCCTAGATTACTACATGTAGGAGGAGGTTTTGGAGTTCTATTGGAACCTCAAATGTCACCTCTCCATGGTTGACCCTCCGAAGCGCTATTTGGAGTCTTACATTCAAAAGATATGCATGAAGGTCACAACAACCAAGCTACAAGAATGGTTTGGCCTGATAGCCCAAGGTGACGACATCTTCAAACCAAAGGCAAGCACTGAGGAAAAATATGAACTATTCCATCAGTTCATTAGTGAGAGCAACAATGACCGGCTACAAAACCAAGGCCTACATTTTTTGAACCTTAGGCTAAAGCACAGGGTGATGACAAAGATTATTATAACCAACATCCTTCCATCAAGCCATACCACTTATGCACTTATCCCTGCACTCCATTTGATCAAGACACTAAAGTATGGGGAGGAAGCAAATTTTCCTACATCCCTATCAGGTACCTCATCTACCATTACAATGATGATGCTTTAAAGCTATGCTTTCCTTTCCTCATCTCAGCAATTCTATCGAAGTATGGAGTTCCTAACCTATAGATGGGCATGAAGGTTCATCTTTATGTTCTATAGAAAGACACCTTCACCCAATCATTGAGGATCTGCATCAAAGTTGGGCCATTTCTCCAAGAGTCCTAAAAGCCCAACTCTTCTTTGGCACTTGAATCTAGTGAGCTCCATGGCTTTCATGAGGAAGTTCAATCACAACTTCATGAGGTTTAGTCCACCTAGTAAGAAATCCTTTTGGTCTTACAATAGGTCATCTCTACCATCAGTGCTCTTGACAAGAGGGTGGTGGACATTGAGAAACATGTCCATCCTTAGATCTGCAATGATGAAGGAGAAGAACCCTACTAGTGGAGGAGAACATAGATGTGGAAGTGAGCTCAAAGTCTTGATCCAGCCTCGAAATTATGTTATTTTGTTTTTGAACTATGTATTTGAATGGCCACTTTTGTCTTATTCATGGCTACCTTTTAATGCTATGACTATGTTTTTTTTTAGCTAGCAATGTTGTGTTTTGTTTTGTATATATTATTATTGTATCTCTTATGTGTTGGAATGTTATGTTTTTTTGTCCACCTATTGTAACCAAGCATTGGCCACAAGCTACTCAAGGGTTGTGTTAAACCTTGTAAATTGTTTAATTTTATATAGTATAGATAAAGTTTTTTTATTTTTTTATTGTTTTACATATCGAAGCTCATCAATTTCTACTACATAAATTAATATGAGCTGATGATGTTTCTTTTTTGTTATCGTAGGTAATTGAAACAATGATAGGAATCAATATGGATGGTGTCGATCCACATGAAGACAACAATGAGGATCAATACCCTACATTTTGGAGAACAAAAACTAGAAGAACAACTGCAATATCAATGGATGCAGAAGCAGGTGATTTGCGATGATCATTGAGGAAGATCGAGGCTAGGATGTAAATCAACAACTATACATCGATTAGCATCAATACTTGTGACAAGGATCGAGTATCCTATATCTAATTTTAAATATCCTTATGATATAAATAAATGCCCCAACTCATACAAGGGGAAAGACACAAAGGAGAGAGACATAGAGGAAGAGAAAGAAAGAAAGAGAATTGATACCCAAACAAACCCATATTAATTTGAAGTCTAATTCCCTTTGAAATTATTAAGTGAGGATTTGTTGAGCCTTATGGCAACTATAGACCATTAGAGTCCATTGTTGGGTTGTTGAGGTTGCTGCATTGTCAAGACAATAAGGCAAAATCACAAATTAGGTGAAGTATCCCTTGTAATACTCATCATTTATACTTGTAACTATGACTTCAATTTGATTTAATCATAAATCTTCATTCTTGAACCTATGATTAGAAGTTAGGATGAAGATGCATGTTTTTACTTATGAGTGATAGTCATAAGTGTAGACTTTGTTTGGATTTGATTCTAACCATTTATTTTCTTGATGATCTTTTGACTTTTGAACCATTCCTCCATGGGATATTACTCATGGGCCAATCATAGATGAGATGACTTCTCCACAACAAAGATAAATATTAAAGGTATCCAGAACCAAATTTTGCCTAGCTCATCAACATCTCACTCATATCTCGCTATGGTACAAGCATGAAACAACCTAATATTTATTAACCAAGTAAGACAAAAAGCCTATGAAATCTTTCTCAAGGTCAACTTGAAGATCCTTCACTATTTCAATCTTTTTCCCCATGTTTTAGATGTTTTCAAACTTGGAACGATAATTTTAGAAGTTTCCCTATCCATTTGGATTATCTTTAGTCTTTCAAGGATGTTTCACTATGAAAATGGCAATTCAAGAGAGATGTCTTATTCTTGGCTAAAACATCTCTACTACAATGGGGACATCTTAGCCTAACCTTATATCTCTTAGCTAAGAAATCTTAGTAAATTGTAAGATGTCTCACACTCTAGTAAGATGTCTTGCTTGAGATGTCTACCAAAAATCTCAAGATGTCTCTTGCAAGCTCTAAAATCCTAGTCAAGGCATCTTCTGAATTTCAAGATGTCTCATCTAAGAGCTCAAATCTTAGGCAAGATATCTCCATGATCTCCAAGATATCTCCATGAAGCCTGAAACCTTAAAAAACACACACATAGGAAAGAGAATAAGGGAATCAAAAGAGGTATTCCTACACCATGTGTCCTACTATTTAGAGATAGATTAATGAACTTCATGGATCTATTCATTTCATGGGAAGTTCTTGTGCCTTTAACCAATAGATTATTATTTCTGTAAGCATGACAGTTGTTAAGTTATTTTTGTTGATATTGAAAGCATGGTGTTGTCTTCAAAACTTAGTATAGAAGAACCAAGATTCGAACAGGCTCTTGTCCTTTATAAATATTCTAGACTCTCTCCAAAAAAGGGATGTTTTCTAAGATCTTCGTTCACTCATTCTAATTATGTCCTCTTATGTATTAACTATCCAAGTAGCACTTTTCTGTTGTGTTTGTGTTGCTAGTTACCCTTGCATTACTGGTGGTGGTATTGATGGTAAAGAATTAGGAGCTTGATAAGAATGATTCATTAATTATAGAGATATATAAAGTTGTGAATCCATGTGTGGGGTGAAACATCACAAAATTTCGAGCTTAGTACTTCTCCAACAAGAATCGAGCTAAGTCATGATGTTCCCCAGCATGACTAAAGCTTGAGGGCCCCACAGATAGCTTCAAGCGGAGTCGAACTCAACACGAAGCAGTTCCCTGGGATCCACAGACGACCACAGCAACATCTGGTATCAAACATGGCAACTTCGGAGATCAAAATACTTAGTCTTCACCAAGTATACATTCTCAGCGTATACGCCCAGCGTATACACCCAGCGTATACGCCCAAGTTTACATTCTCAGCGTATACGCCCAAGTTTACACTCTCAGCGTATACGCCCTGCGTATACGCCCAAGTTTGCATTTACAGCGTACATGCCTCACAGCGTATACGCCCAGCCTGTATGACTGATGTATACGCCCAGCATGCAATCCCCGAAGATGGCATGGAAACAGCACTGCAGAGCAAGACTTGGCACATAGCATCAACTCACATGGACAAAGTAATCATCAGGTGTTGACATCATGCATCCTAGAGTCTATATGCTGAGCATGTACATCCTGCACGCTTAGCGTATATGCCCAGTAAACACAGTGTATACGGCCAACGTATATGCCTAGCAGACACAGCGTATACGCCCAGCATATTCAGCGTATACGTCCTGCATGCCCAGCGTATATGCCCAGAGTCTACGCCCACCAAATACAGCGTATACGCTTAGTAGATGCAGCATGTTGTACACTAGTAAAATTTTATTCTTTCACGCGCCACATGTCACCCAGTCCGAGTCTAACGTTTAAACCTGTATAAAAACCCTAATTTTTCATTAGATCGGGGTCGGCAATTTTGAGGAAACCAGAGAGAAAAACAGAGATGCTAAGGACCAAAGCAAAAACCCTGTACGCTGTACCTTCCCCTGAACGCTGAGCATACAGCCTCTACATTGTGCTTGCAGTTTGAACCAGCACATACTCATCTCTACATCCACCAGGGTTATTCGTCTGCCTTGTGTCAAAGCCACAACTGCGTTAGTCCGGTGCATTGTAACCCTCATTCTGCAATAATATTGCTACATTTTCTTCCTAAAATTTGTTACAGTTTTTCATTAATTGTTGCATGTTTACTATTTACGCCTTTGTACATTTACGCTCTGTTTACACCAATTATGTTGTTTACGTTTCGTTTTACATCAATTACGACGTTTACGTAAAACCTAGCGTATAGCACTTTGGTGTACGTTCGGGGAAATCCTTGCCTGATCCGCGTGCGGACCACTCAAGGTACTCTGCCTTCGTCAATTCCAGCTTGCCCTCAAATGAAGGTAGGGTCTTCTGTGCGTGTCTGGAGATCTCCCGGTTTCTGTTTCCTTCCAACCGAAGACCGACGATTTCGGACGGTATAGAAATTGGCACTAGAAGGAGGGCTAAACTGCCTAAAACTCAATGTGCAAAGTTTACCCCGACCATATCTGCAAACCTCCCAGCATCTACGCTACTGACTCTACGCTGACTCTGTCTGCAAACTTCCCAGCATCTACGCTGTTGAGTATACGCCATCCCTGTTCACAGAACTCCTAGCGTCTACGCTGCTGACTACAGGCCGACCCTATCTGCAAAATTCCCAACGTCTATGCTGCTGAATATACGTCAACTCTGTCTGCAAAATCCACAACGTCTATGCTGCTGACATATACGTTGCACACTTTACGCTGTAAACTTTATCTACGCTGCACATGGAACTCTGTTTACGCTGCTGACATATACGCTGCACAGTTTACGCCGTAGACTTTGTCTACACCACACACAAGACTCTGTCTACGTTGCTGACGTATACACTGCTGTTAAGTTTACGCTGCACTCTCTACGCTGTAGACTCTATCTACGCTCTACGCCGACTCTGTTTATGCCTTTTGGTATACGCTACACACTACGCCGTAGATTCCGTCTACGCTGCCACTATACGCTGTATACCTATGCGCTATCATTAAACGCTGGTCGTTGAAGCCTATACGCTGAGACCCAATTTATACGCTATACACCATGAACATAGGTTTACGCCGTACTAGGTATACCAGTTGCATATCCCTTCACCATGTCGTATTCTCAACCGTTCATCATGAACACCGCAAACTCCACCGCTACAACCACCCAGGTCACAGACCTTGTAGGCACCATGGTCGTTCAACGACCCGTGGTACAACCCACAGTGGGGCCTTGCCGGTCTCTTAGATTGCAAGGGAGAAACCCATCGTCTAACATCATAACTCAGGACCAGTATAATTTCATATGTGTGAAAATACAAGCCGGCCTAGCTGTGGACCGAGCCGAAATTGAAGTTAAGAGGCAATACGAACTTTTCTATAGGGGAGGACAAGAGTTCATTCCTTCCCCGTACGATATCATCCCTCTTCCAGAGCCTTACTCTGAGCTCATCTCACAACTCCTTCTGCAAAGGAGCCAGTCTCTAGATCAGCCTGTAGTAAATCCTCAACCGGAAGAGGAGGATGACTTCGCAGCCCAATCCGAGCATGAAGATTCGTACCATACTCTTAGTCCACAAACCTATGTCAACCCATTGTTTCATCCAGCCACAGGGGAAATTACGTCCCTTCAACTATTTAGATTCACCTAAGCACAAATACCTCAACAAGAATCATCCGCACTTGTTCATATTCCTCCTGCAACCGACCCACAACTCAATACACTTCCTCTTGCCATTCCCCCTGTTGCAACAATACCTCCATTCTCGCAAACACAACCTCCCCAAAACGATCTAGGAGCAACTTTCCCACCCCGAGTGATCGGGATGCCACACGTAATACCGGCTTCTACATCCGCTCACTATATACCACGGATCCCGACCCAAGGAGCATCCTTTCCAACTACAACCCAACAAGTTCAGGGGATTCCTACACAAAACATGACCGGGCAATGGACAGCGATTGGTACTCACTCACATCAACCCCCTCATTATAACATACCGCCTCACACAATCTTACCAGCTAATATTTCTCAAGCACAACCGCAACGACAACAGCAACTCTTTGCCTACAACGTGCCACCCTTCGCACCACCCACTATGAATATCCCGCAAGTACAACCTCCAACTACACAACTTTCCACCTTCCAACCCACTGTCCAACAATCTAATCTGTATACCATACCACATCCCCAAGCTTCTATCGCACCTAGCGCCCAAGATTGGGCTGACACCAAAAAGCTAATGCAGGAGCTAACTGATGAGGTCAAACGCCTCAAAATCAACCCCAACGGAGAACTGAAGGTACTGGACTTCTATCACGATGATCCTATCAGCTCTTCGGTTCCACCCCTAACATTACCCAAGGGTGTATCTTTGCCTACGCTGACCAAATACACGGGGGAGACAGACCCCAACGCTCACCTCATAACGTTCAGACTAGAGTGCGCGCTACTTCAAGCATAGCCACATGCCATTTTACGAGTGTTTCCCATGTCCCTCACTGGGAGAGCACTTGATTGGTATCGAGCCTTGCCACGAAACTCAATATCTTCTCTAGAAGATCTCTTGCACCAATTCGTCACCAGGTTCAAATATAACTTGAAACCCGAGGCAACGCTAGATAGCCTCATACAGGTTAAACAAGCACCCCTTAAACCTCTCCAAAAATTCATCCAGCGATGGAGTGCTACTCTCAATGAGCTCCACGAGCCCATCCCAGAGACGTACCTCCTCACCATCTTAAAAGGGGCTGTCAACAATTTTGTGAAATCCAAACTATACTATCTCAATGCACGCAATCTGAGTCAAGCGTTTGTACAAATCAAGAACATAGAGGAGGCAGCACAAAACAGCCATGATCCTGCATACTCAACTTTTAAGAATCAACACAATAAAAAAAATAAAGAAAAAGTTAAAACAACTATAGCGGCGGTAGCGAAAACACAACAAGCACATGTGGGACAACAAAGCAAACCACCTGTTGCCCCTACTAATTACGCTAAACCCACTCCCACGACCGCACCAGAGTCATCCTCATCGCAAAACCCAACACCGAACCGTACGAGAAACTTCGAGAGGAAGGACCCCTCTCAATACACACTACTACCCATGAAACCATCGTAGTTGTTCGACCAACTCTTGAAGGCTGGATTAATGAAACATAAACAGTTGTCCCCTGCAGCGATTCAGAGACATGATCGATTTTGTTAACTGGTTCAGAACCCAAGCCTAGCAATGCCAAATGAGCCCCCAATACCAAAAGGCTTTAGAATGGACTGTTTCTGCGACTATCACCAACGTAATGGACATGGCACGGATTACTATTTCACCCTGAAACAAGACATCCAACGAATGATCGACAAAGGTCAGATCACCTTTGATGAAGCCAACCCGGTCCAACCACAAAACCAGGCCATGGGTGTCTATAAAGATCCCCTAAATACCAAAGAGGCACCGTACGTGATTAACACAATCTACCTCGATAACGAACCTGAAACACCTAGCATCAACACCGTCTATTCTGACCATGAGCAACAAATGCCTAATAAATCATTCGTAGTGCGTATTCCTTCCACTGTACAAACATTCGTGCCTCAACCGTCATACCCTCCGCATAAGCCTTATGTTGTCCGAGTACCCCCCGTCGTGGCAGCTTCGAACACCCTGACACGCGAAAAACCATACGTGGTGCGCCTACATCCCGCCGCTACTACCGTAAACATACCAACACCTCCTATTCGGCCCACTCCCTACGTATTCCGAGTACCACCTACTGTCGCAATAGCGTAGGTACAACCTCCAGCTACGCCAACTCCATACGTCGTTAGGACACCCAAACGTCCTAGTGATCACCAATCCTCCACTTCGCAAACACACAATAAACCCAGCCCTTATGTCATCAAGGTGCCTAGCCAGCCTGGCGCTCAACCGCATGCAATCGTCCAACTGCAACCCCGCCCGACTCCATACGTAGTACAAGTTCCAAAGCAGCCTGAAGTCTCGAAATCAACTACACCCCCACACCACACACGAGAATGCCTAGCAAATAAACTTACGCACAAACGCTTGGAGAAGGAGCATCAATGGCTAGCCTTAGGACCTCCTAAACCTACCCAACTCAACGCAATACCCATGACACCACCTAACGATAAACCAAACTCAGGCCATGAGGGTGAATCATCCAGAAAACACGATACGCCTAAATCAATGACTCCAGGTAGAAATGACAAACGGACTATGCATGAAATAAAACTGTTGGGCCCAATGGACCAAATCACTGCCGACAAGCATGCGCCCAATAGTAGAGACCTAGCAACCACTCTAACACAAGTCACGCAAGCACTCAAACAAAAAAATACTTCACTAAGCTTATACAACCTAGTGTTAACATCTCAAACCCATCGTGAAGCTTTAGTGCGCATGTTAACATCTATCCCAGTAAGCGAGGACTTACCTCCAAATGAACTTTCAATTCATGTAGTCATGTACTCGCCTCAAGGGTCAACTTCCAAGCCATTAAATTTCCACAATGATAATATCAAGGTGGATGAGAAAACAGGAGAGGTAACAACAGCCCCTATGTTCATAACAATACGAATAAACCAATTCAAAATACATAGGGTCCATGTAGACGATGGAGCTGCCACAAATGTAGTGCCATATCCCATCGTCGAACAATTGGGGCTTACAGAGCTAATCAGACCAACCGCTACCACATGCTTGAAATCGTTCAGTGGGTCGTGCATGATAGTCAAAGGCACTGTGACTTTAGAATTTATAGCAGGGGATCAATACCCCACATCTGCCGACTTTGTGGTAATCGATGAAATGCCAGGGTTCAACCTAATCTTGGGAAGGCCCTAGTTAGCCCAACTGAAAGCAGTCTCTTCACCTATAAACCAAGAAATTCACCTGCCTTATGAAGGTGGTGAAATCGTTATACACGGGGAGGCTGCTACACCTATCATCTCATCATACATAGATACAGACCAAGGCTCAGAGGTTAAGCTCGAAGAGCCTAAACAAGAAGATACAACTGAACAACAACCAGTGGGCGATTATCTCGTAAACACAAAGGAAAATCTACCCAAAACGGAAATAACCGAGCCTGAAATCATACATACACAGCTCCCCTTAGAAACTACAACTAACATGGAAACTGAGACACACGCAAAAGCGCAAGAAAACACCAACGCCGGAATAATTCCATCAGATGTCCCTTGGGCTAAATTACCATTCAATGTGATCAGCGAAGGGGACGCTGAATATAAAATCATACCCGCTAACGCTACTCCTAACATCAAAATGAGAAAAATCAAAAAATTACTAAACCAATAAACCACAAATTGTCCAAAATGACGTTAAACTAGCCATGGTCCAGAACGACGTTAAACTATCCTCCTTGTCCGAAATGACGTTAAACTAGCCATTGTCCAAAACGACGTTAAACTATCCTCCCTATCCGAAATGACATTAAACTATCATGTCCGCAACGACATAAAACTAGCCACGATCAGAAATGATCGGTCTCCTAAGAAATCAACCCATGTCACTTGAAATTTCTCTTGTTTACGCATGGCCCGAGATGGCCTTAGACTAGTGCATGTGGCCCGAAATGGCCTTAAACTAGATCATCCACTTATACTCTGTTTTCCTCCCAAGTTCCAGTTCACTGTTTGAATTTACACTTACATTGTCATGTTGTCCTTTTTCGCAATCATCTTTCGCTTATAATTACAGTCCTACTTATGATTACATCCATGCATTATACTTAAACCACAAAAATAAACCAAAACATTTTATATTGCCGTGTCATGTTTCATTTAAACCCAAAATACACAAAAATATATATATAAGTAAAATTTATGTATATATACATGTAATGATGTACAATTACAAGAGTCAACTGATTTTATTCATCCGTCTAACACAACTCAAATCATTCAATTTACAATTTCACGTAAGAATGTGAGCCAAAATAATTTCGAAGCAAAAATTAAACATCAGGGACAGGAGGATCGTCCCCTTTGGACCCGCTAGCATCATGGGTCCCTACTCCACTGGGGCCAACATCTTGGACATCATCGCCGCCTCGATCCTATAAAATGCAAAGGAAACAATCAACATAAGGATAAAAGAAAAAAACCTTCAAACATTCTTCAGCGAACGAATTTCATGATAACAAAATGCTTACCATAGGGGATCCCCCTAAACCGAACTCCAGCCGGCAAAGGATTTCCTCTTTTGAGACATTGGCCCAATCAATCCCATCAAGGCCTAGATTGACATTTGCCAAGGCCTTCCCCTTGTCAACAGCCGACCAGGTAGGACGCTTTAAAGGGAATTCACCCACAGAAACCTCCCCAAAAGCGGTCGTGATTACCCTAGTAGGCAATTCCATCTCAACAGTTGTGTTCTGAGCAAAGGTATCAAACACAGAGAGTAGACCCAAGCCCTCTACAAACATTTCTAGCTGACGCTTCTCAATGGATACTTCTTTCAATGATTTCTTATAATGGTGCTTGTGGTTCTTCTCATCCTGACCCCACTTACGCACCTTGGAAGCGAAAGCCTTCCAATCTTGGCACTTAAGGTTCAATAGATCTACCTGGGCCTTGCGCTCTGCTAGTTTCTGGGTCAGTGACGCATGGCGATTGAGTAGGTTCCAGTATCTAGTATAAGTGACCTCAGAAGTCTGCCAAGAACGATCACCACTTAGTTTAGCAGAGGCAAACTCATACCGAACTTTGAGATCATCATGCTCAACTGACAACTCGGAAACTTCTTTCTCCTTTGCTTGGACTTGTAACCACAATTGTTCGATGGAACGCCTACAAGTCCAAAGCGATTTGGCATTGTGTACAAGACCTTCCGCCACCTCGTCATAAACTGGCCTTAGTACCTGCTCGACTTCTGGGGATAGTGTGGGCAAACTCTCAATGCTAACTGTCTCAGATGGATCCCACTTCAGTTTGGCAACTACGCACACGAAAAGAACAAACGCTAAAATGACAAAAATGTGGTGTGAAACTCTAAAGCTGCAAAAGACTTGAAATATTCGTACCTATCTCAGGGTGGGCTTCCTGAATACGTTCAACAACCTCCTCAGTGATACCAGCCACAAAATCCATTTTACTTGGCATCTTGGTCCAAGTAAATGGTCCACGAGTACGAGACGAACTAACCTCCGCGGTCCTTTCAGGGGGAACTGTTTTCATGGGCACGTCTAGCCGCATCGTTCTGGTTTCACTACCTTCATCTGGAAGAGATGCAAACACAAAAGTAAAACACCATGGAAACAATGACTCACAGGGCAACACAATGAAATAAAGGGAAATATACCGTGTTCTTTATCTCCTTCTGGGTTTGGGAGTTCGCCTAAGTCCAGTCTTTCTCTTAAGGAAGCTACTGAACATTTCATCAACACCACTCTGGTCATCGACCAGTTCTGTCTCTGTGGTGTCTTTCCCCAACTCTTCCGTCTCTCCTGCCTGATCTTTGCCCACATCTTCCTCCTCAATCATTAATTCTATTGTAGCTTCCTCCTCTTCAATGATAGTCTCTAATTCTTGCCTCCTCACTTCTCGAGTCAAGTCTGAAAGCATCAGTGGCATGTAAGCGGTCAAAATAAAAATTATGCATAAGATGAAAAGGACAATGCAATAAATGCGCCAAGTTTACTTACCTCGGACAGGCATCTTGAACCGTATGCGCTTCACCCGTGGCTCTTCTACATCTGAGGTCACCTCCTTCGAGTGTTCACGCTTCGAGAGCTTTGACTTGGCTTTCCCAATTGTCTCTTTGATAACACGTTCAGCTCTCTTGGCAGTATAGGGCACGTCGTCTGGTTCCAACCCCACACTGTCACATGTGTGGATTCAGGTACCAGATGCCCCTCCCATCGTGATGGACACGGACTCATCAATCCCCTCAGGAGCATCTTGGGACTCAACTGTCTCGAACAAATGGTTGATCCATGGACGAGACAACTGAGTACGATCCAGTAGGACATATTTATTGTCCGCTCGAACCACTAGAAACTCGGCCAAACGACGAAGATAGCCGGCAAAGAATGCAAATGTAAAGTGGGACTGCGCCTCGACATTTGAGCGCAATCGCACTATCTCCTTATGAAGGCCCGACAACAAAAATTGGGCCCAGTTATAACTCATCCCGATTTCTAAGACGGTTCGCATAATACGCACAGCTTCAACACCAAGACTCCGCACCTGGGAAAGGGATTTAGGAAATACCCGTGCCCTAAACAGGGAATATAATTCATTAACTTCCTCAACCTTTGACTTCCCTTGTATAGGGAATCCCTTAGCACCCTTGGTAACGCCCAACCAGTCCTTTAACTCACGTACCGTATGGAGCTCTTTCTGAGCCCTGTCCAAAACTACATTTACACCATCCGCCAGTACACTAAACAGGTTCGAAAAGAATTCGGCCGATAGATGGAAGACTATCTTAACACCCTTAATCCGGGTGCTGTAGTAATAGATGGATTTGTCGAATGAATCAACAATTTCGATCATTTCAGCTATCGACACATCAGGGCTCGGGGTTGTAAAGAGCTCCATAAGGCCGACATCATCTAAACAACGAACAATGGACGGCGGGGCATGGGTGCGCAACCATTTCTGTGCCTTACTGATCTCCCCGAACTTCATCGAGAGGGTACTCTCAGTTCGTCCTATTGTGATAGGGTCTCCGCCGAGAGGGACATCAACTACAAATACAATTTGAAACCGTCACATCAGTATAACCCCCAACAGTCGGACAAACAAACTAAGGCATTTAGAAAATGTTGTCACTTACCTTCAGTTGTGAACTTAAAGGTGCTACCCAAGTCAGAGTCACGAGGGAAAATTGGTACATTGTGCGACCAATCTTCATGCAACCACCCCTGAGCTGTGCATTATGCGAACGCTCTAGAAAATCGTTTATGAAAGTGGACAACATCATCCTTGGTTTGAGCTAACACAGCTCCGCGAAGGATGGGACCCACCATAAAGGTCTCTAGAGCAGTATGAGCTAAGGCAAGCCCATCATCATTAACGCATGTTCTCTCTTGGTTAACTTGGGGCCTACAAAAAATGGTCGTCAAAACAGGGACAAACACTAAACAACAAAAAAAAGAGACAAAAACGACAAGTTAAACGATATTACCTCTCTACCCGGTACACTGTGCCAGGAGGGTTCTGGAACAGCGTGTGCGCACGCGCAGCTAGAAATAAAGTGTTGTTGAGATAGTCACGCCCTCGGGGCAACAGGGCCCACACGCATGCTAACGGGCAAGTAGATCTGGGCCCACCAAAGGGACCGTCCTCGATCACAAGCGGCCCCTCGTCAATGTCTTCCATTAAGACCACAACGCCTTTCGAAGCTCCCGGCAACATAGCCTCAAGCACGCTCTGTGCCACTTGTTTGCTTAGATGTGACCAGACCACCACCTTAAATCTGTCCAGGATGAAGGCGAGGAATTCACACGCCCCTTCCCTGAACCATACCCCATTGTTGTCAATGGTCAGATCAGGGGTAGGTTCATCGGTCTCAAGGGGCCCGAACTATGCCAGTACCCCAACTAGCTCAACTACCAGGAGAAAAGGTTCAGTGTCCCTGCAAGCAACCAAAATGCCACGATAAATCAGCCATACATGAAAAGGAGAGGAAACAACAAAATTCCATGTTGTAGGCCAACACTTAGAAAAATCACAAACTGTTTTCGATCAGCATATAGACTGTTCAACAAACTGTTCACGCTCAGCGTATACGCTGTAAAAACCGTCTACGCTATACGCTGTAAGAAACTGCCAGCGTATACGCTGTGAAAACAGGTCCACGTTATACGCCACCTGAAAAAGAACAAACTGAAAACCGTCAGCGTATATGCTGTCCAAACAGTTTATGCTGAACACTGTGCAAACAGTTTACGTTGAACACTGTGCAAACGGTTTACTCTGAACGCTATGCAAACGGTTTACACTGAATGCTATGCAAACAGTTTACGCTGAACACTTTGCAAACAGTTCACGCTGAACACTGTGTAAATAATCAGCGTATACGCCATAAAAACAGTCAGCGTATACGCTGTGAAAATCGTCTACGCTACATACTGATAAAATCATCTACGCTGTATATTGTTAAAGTCCTCTACGCTACACACTATTCAAACTGTCTACGCTGTACGCTAAGGAAACCTTCTACGCTCAACGTACAGACCCTATATGCTATAGAGACCCTCTACGTTGCGGACCTACACTCAGCGTACAGGCCCTCTACGCTCACTGTCTATGCTGGGCGTATACGTCGAAACCCTCTACGCTACAGAAACTATCTACACTACTAAAACTCTCTACGCTACGAAAACCGTCTACGCTAAATAATATGTACAGATGAAAATAACTAACAGAGGCAGGATTAGAGCCTACCTGTGTGACGATCCAGGCCATGATGGAACCCTTGGCCTAGGCAGACACTACAACATGGCCTCGCTTTTCTCTGCAAATGTCAGGTCAGGCACCTTCCTCCCCTGGCCCTCTACCTCCTTACCCTTGCCCATTCCGATGTCCTTTACGCTGCAACTGACAGAGTCTACGCTGAGGTTTAAGTCTACATGCCGAGCTGAATCCTCTACGCTGAGTTGGAGCCTATAGGCTCACGCCAAAGTTCAAGCCTCTACGCTCTACGTTTACACTGGGGTTTGAGATTTACATTTACGCTTACGCTCAATGTTTACGCTTGCGCTCAATGTTTATGCTTACGCTGACACTTCGGATCGCTTCAAATTCACAATGCTCACAACTAACTACCTTATGCTATATATAGCACCCCTGCTACCGTCGCCGCCTTACACTTTGCTTCCTTTTTTATTTCTTTTGATTTCTTTTAACGAAAATCGTTCAAAATGTAAAATAAAAATAAAAAATAAATATATATAAAACAAGATAAACACTACCACATGCCCACACTAAACGTTTTGACGCGAACTCTCCGATGTAAATTGAATGACAACTGGACATCGTCAAACCACACATTAGGCCTGGTAAGGCCTTAAACTGCCACCCACGGCTCACAAGACGGCCCAGTATGGCTTTAAAACTGCCATCACGGCCCGGTAAGGCCTTAAACTACCACATATAGCACACCTTCGGCCCAATAAGGCCTTAAACTACCACAAACTACCATGATGGCCCGGTAAGGCTGTAAACTACCACATTTGGCCCGGTAAGGCCTTAAACTGCCACTTGCAAATCACATTCAGCCCGGTAAGGCCTTAAACTGCTCACACACGGCCCGATAAGGCCTTAAACTTCCATGTGTCCCGGTGTGACGATAAACCACCATTGTGCATGCACACATGACTTATGCTGCCAGAGAACATGGAACAATACCCATTAGCTCATTCTGCTCTCTGTTTATTGGCAGGAGCAAGCCCGATGGATTATCAGTGTTTATCCACACCGTTAATCATCGATGGGCCATATGGAAAGATCGCGAGGGACATCGACATAAATCTCATCCACTTAAGTTTATTAACAGATGACGCAGTCATAGCCTCAACACAACAAACGCTAGATAACTACAAAGGTATGACAAAGCCTCTTGACATAGAAGCTGAAAACATCACTGAAGACCCGTTGACTGAAACCCCCATCGTTATGCCTGATGGTGAAACCAAAATATTAAAATTAAGTACATTACTGCAACCTCAACTGGCCAGAGACATAGAGGATGTGCTTCGAAACAACATGAAAGCATTCGCTTGGTCATACACGGACATGCCCGGGCTGGATCCTCGAATTGTCTAGCATAATATTATCCTTGATCCAAAATTGAGGCCAATGAAGCAAAAGGCACGAAAGGTTAAACCTGAGGTGGCATTGGCAGTTCGTAATGAGATCACCAAGCTTTATCAGGCGTGTTTCATTCGGGTTGTCGATTACGCCGATTGGGTATCCAACATGGTCATTATTCCGAAAAAGAACGGAAGTATTCGCTTATGCATTGACTTCCGGGATCTCAATGTTGCAACCATAAAAGATGATTTTCCCCTACCTAGCATCGATCAACTTGTTGACTCAACCGCTGGGCATGCCCTATTTTCTTTTATGGATGGCTTCTCAGGATACAACCAAATACACATTAACCCGGAGCATCAGCTCCGGACTACCTTTATGATACCATGGGAAACCTTTTGTTACAAAATGATGCCCTTCAGTCTCAAGAACGCTGGGGCCACATATCAAAGGGTAATGACATTCATTTTTAGTGATTACATGTTGCACTCGCTCAACGACTATGTAGACGACATTGTGGTTAAATCAAACACATCAGAACAACATGTACAAGATCTCGACCTAGTACTAAAGTGTTGTTTAAAATATGAGCTGAGACTTAACTCAAAGAAATGTGTCTTTGGAGTCAAAACAGGCAAAATGCTTAGATTCATAGCCTCAGAAGCAGGGATACGAGTAGACCCCGATAAAGTTAAGGCCATAACAAACTTAAAACCACCTAGCAACCTTACCGAACTCCGAGGTCTACAAGGTAGATTACAATTCATCAGACGTTTCCTAGAAAAACTAATGGACAAGTTGAAATTCATGAACCACTTGCTACACAAGAACGTCCATTTTGAATGGACTCTACAGTGCCAAGAAGCATTTGACAATATTAAAGCAGCACTCGTTCAACTACCCACGGTTTATCCACCTCAAAATGATAAGCCATTTTACATCTACCTTACCACTTCGGACTCGTCAATCACGTCCATGCTTTGCCAGAAACAACATGATGGAACCGAAGTCCCTGTCTATTACTTAAGCCATGCATTAGTAGCCCATGAGAAGAAGTATAATGAAGTGGAGAGGTCATGTTTAGCCCTGGTCTTTTCCTTAAAGAAATGGTGACATTACCTCTTCCATAACCAAGTTAACATAATCTACAAGGATAATGTGCTCAGAGCCATCATAGGAAACATTTACGAGACAAGTAGAATAGCCCGTTGGAAAGTCATGATAGCTGAATTTGTCCTACGCTACATAGCGCAATCATTAGTTAAGGGTCAAGCCATAGCGAATCAAATGACCACGTCACCAACACACGATCAAGCAACGATAGAGCCATAATTCCCCGACAAAAATGTAAGTGCAATAGACATAGTAACCAATGACTATGAAGCCATTTTGAACTTTGATGGAGCATCCACCTCTCGAGGGGGAAGTGCTGCCGCCGTCATCACCTATCCCTCCGGGGAGATCAGACCCTTCGCTTATCGTTTCAACTTTCGTTATACCAACAACATAGCAAAGTACGAAGGTCTCCTTAGAGGTCTTACAGCAGCACTAGCTTCAGACATCACACGACTTGTGGTCAGAGGAGATTCACAACTGGTTTTGAACCAAGTTACAGATATTTATACATGCAAAGCGCAACATTTACAACCATACTGTGACTTAGCCAAACATTTAATGAAACGATTTGAAAACATGGACGTGCAACACGTCTCTCGAAACGATAATACCATCGTAGACACACTGGCCACCCTAGCATTAAACATATCGCCTGACATGTTCCATACATTGCCAAGATCCATAATCAGTTGTGCCAAACCAATAACCAATACTCTTGATACGTTGCTAATTGCATCCGTTAGTACAACACACACAATAGAATGGTATGACGACATAAAAGAGTACCTTCTACATGGTGAAACACTGCGACATCTAACGAATGCGCAAAAGGACGCGGTACGAAAGTGTTCTCGGCGATATGCACTGGTAGGAGATACATTGTGTCATCGATCTTACGAAGGCATGCTACTAACATGCGTTGGTAGCACTGATGCCCAAACCATCGTTGAGCAAGTACATGACGGACTATGCGGAGGACACATAGCACCTAAGGCAATGGCAACAAAGATAAGACGCTTAGGCTATTATTGGCCACATATGGAGTATGACTGTCTCTCCAAGGCTAAAACATGTAGCACCTGTCAAAGACATAGTAATCTGATCCATGTTCCACCAAGCGAGTTACATACAGCGCAAATCACATGGCCCTTTCAAAAGTGGGGATTGGACCTTATCGGACCAATAACACCCTCATCTGCTGCAGGGCATAGTTTCATCATAACCGCGACAAAATATTTCACGAAGTGGGTAGAAGCTGTTCCCCTTCAAAAGACCACATCTAAACACGTATGCAATTTCATTCTTGAAAACATTGTTACTCGTTTTGGTACCCCCATGACCATCATCACTAATAATGGGCCACAATTTAGCAGTGCCGAAATCAAAACTTTTTGCGAAAATCTGGGGATCAAAAACTCATTTTGATCCCCTTACTACCCTCAGAGCAATGGGCAAGCAGAGGCCACAAACAAAACCATCATTACAATACTTAAAAAGATGCTTACCCAAAGCAAGAAAAGATGGCACGAGCAGCTGGTATACGCATTGTGGGCCTATCATACTACGCATCGGACTTCAACAGGTAAAACGCCATATAGTCTTGTTTATGGTTCAGAAACTATTTTACCTCTAGAATTACAAGTACCCTCTTTAAGGATCACACTTTCCAGACTCCTCGACAAAGGGCAAAATAATGACCTGCGCATCATTGACCTGGACTTGGTGGAGGAGGAACGCATACGTGCACTCGATCAGATTGAATGGTACCAAAAACAACAACGGCAACGCCATCGGCATGACATTCATAAGCGCCCTATCAAAGAAGGCGACCTTGTACTTAAGGTTGTTCGGGAACACCCGGACAAATTCTCAGCCAACTAGGAAGGGCCCTATTTGGTCACCAAAGCATACGACAACGGAGCATTCAAGTTAGTTAATATGGAAGGGCATAAGCTTACAAATCCGACCAATCACTTGTTCTTAAAAACGTTCCATATTTGAGTACAGGCTTAGGTATGTGAGAGTCCTGGCATCACGACTATAAACTGATACCACAGCTCGTCCTGGAATCATGACGGTAAACTGATACCATAGAACAGTCCTAGAATCATAACTTAAAAATGATACCACAGCTCGTCCTGGCATCATGATGATAAACTGATACCACACAGTGTCTGCAATGACAATAAACTAGCACCCGTCCAGTACGATAGTAAACTGCCACAGTTCCACTCGCCAGAGTCCGCTAAGACTATAAACTGGTTTGCCTCTTCACAATCCGCTAAGACTAGAAACTGGCAATGCACCGTCTGCCACGACGCTAAACGGGAAATGTCCAACGGGTCATGACATAAAACTAGCCCATGATAGTCCGCTAAGACTATAAACTGGCAATTTCATCACTGGTTCCTCAATCTGTGGCTGCATTCAAACTTCATTAGAATCACTGCATCGCTCGCCATCGGCTGATCTTAACAACATCGCTGCCATTCATATACAGTGCCAAAAATCTCATCTGGTGCCTCTGTTCCATCAGTAGCTGTTTAAGTCTAAGCTTACTTACTCACTCATGGTTTTCATGTCTTCTTGAATTTGTGTTTGCAGGATGACACTCAGAGGTGTTTGCACAAGAATGCACTTCATCATAAGCAGCAAGGTGAGACGTTGTTCACACCGTATGTGGCAAGACTAAATCAAACCATTCACTAGTACATCTCCTGTTTCGTATCCTACGTATCCCTCAACACCTTATACTTGGCTACATCCTGAACACATCCGGTACAACCTGAAACATCGAACATACCATTGCATATCGTGCCACTCTTAAGCGGTTGCAACCCACAACATGGCATTAGAGCATGAGCATAAGAACACAAAAAAAAAATGTCGTCCCTTCCCACATAAAACACAAGATGGGATGGCAATTGCCTCGAAAGCAAACGCTCATGTCTAAAACAATCAAGAAACATTCCGTTGCGTGGCCTTGGCTCTCCGCCAACAGGCTCCCCCTAAAACACTAAACAAGGGCCCTGTTCCTCCAAAGAATGCAACGCATCATCACGTGGCTTTGGTCTTGCCAACAAGTCCTCTTGGACACTAACCAGTCTTGTTCCACCAAGGGACGCACATCTCATGTCTTGATTCTGAGTCTACTAAACAATGGCTATTGAGAAAGGATCAGCATGACCCGTATACACACCAAAAAATCCTCTTCACTATGCACAACCTTGATTCCTCCCGAATCCCCACAGTTTCCCTTCCCTATCAAATACAAATTCCATTTTCCACAATCCCATGTATTACTGAACATGGTACGATGATGTCTAGTCAAATGGCAAAGGACAAAGTCTCTATCGAGTTGCTTGTGGTGTTTTTCACTTCTTTGTCAATGCTTCTCGGGTCGATTCATCCAAGCATCACCAAAGAGGGGCCAATGAAACACCACAAAATTTCTAGCTTAGTACTTCTCCAACAAGAATCGAGCTCAGTCATGATGTTCCCCAGCATGACTAAAGCTTGAAGGCCCCACAGACAACTTCAAGCGGAGTCGAACTCAACAAGAAGCATTTCCTTGGGATCCACAGATGACCACGGCAACATCTGGTATCAAACATGGCAACTTCGGAGATTAAAATACTTAGTCTTCACCAAGTATACATTCTTAGCGTATATGCCCAAGTTTACATTCTCAGCGTATACACCCAAGTTTACACTATCAACGTATACACCTAGCGTATACACCCAAGTTTGCATTCACAGCGTATACGCTCAGCCTGTACAATTGATGTATACGCTCGGCATGCAATCCCCGAAGATGGCATGGAAACAGCACTGTAGAGCAAGACTTGGCACAGAGCATCAACTCACATGGATAGAGCAATCATCAGGTGTTAACATCATGCATCCTAGAGTCTATACGCTGAGCATATACATCCTGCATGCCCAGCGTATATGCCCAGTAGACACAGTGTATACGTCCAACGTATATGCCTAGCAGACATAGCGTATACACCCAGCATATTCAACGTATACGTCCTGCATGCCCAGCGTATACGCCCAGATTCTACGCCCACCAAATACAGCGTATACGCCCAGCGTATACGCTCAATAGATGCAGCATGTTGTACACTAGTAAAATTTTATTCTTTCATGCCTGGCCAACGTGCCACGTGTTGCCCAACCCGAGTCTAATGTTTAAACCTGTATAAAAACACCAATTTTTCATTAGATCGAGGTCGGCAATTTTGAGCAAACCAGAGAGAAAAACAGAGACGCTAAGGACCAGAGCAGAAACCCTGTATGCTGTACCTTCCCCTGCACACTGAGCATACAGCCTCTATGCTGTGCCTGCAGTTTGAACCAGCACATACTCATCCCTGCATCCACCAGGGCTATTCGTCTGCCTTGTGTCAAAGCTACAACTACGTTAGGCCGGTGCATTGTAACTCTCATTCTGCAATAATATTGCTACATTTTCTTCCTAAAATTTGTTACAGTTTTTCATTAATTGTTGCATGTTTACTATTTACTCCTTTGTACGTTTACGCTCTGTTTACACCGGTTACGCTGTTTATGTTTCGTTTTACATCAGTTACGTCGTTTACGTATAACCTAGCGTATAGCACTTCGATGTACATTCGGGGAAATCCTTGCCTGATCCGCGTGTGGACCACTCAAGGTACTCTTCCTTCGTTAATTCCAACTTACCCGCAAGCGAAGGTAGGGTCTTCTGTGCGTGTCCGGAGATCTCCCGGTTTCTGTTTCCTTCCAGCCGGAGATCAACGATTTCGGACGGTACATGGGGTTGTAGGTCAATTATATTCAACAAGATAGTAACAAGAAGAAGCATGAACAAGAGTACTTTATGGAGACATAAGATGTTATATGTAATATTTGTAAGGATCTAGTTGTTGATATAGATACTGTTGCCTTAGTGGAGGCATCTCCCATGACTATGGTTGTTGCCACTACTCCTAATACTACTTTTGCAATTAGGGATAAGCCCCACTTGGATCATATGATTATTAATAAGGTTGCATGTAATTACCTTTTGGATAGGACAATCGTCTAAGCATTTATTTTTTGATAAATTTTGAATTATGTATGTATGCTCCAAACTCTTGTAAGTGGACCATAATAGGACAACATCCCTTAGGATATTCATATTGTCACAGCTTGCAACCATTTTCATCTTTAGAACTTGAGTCTGTAACTTCCTCTACTGTAGTAACTTTTTCTTTATGTTTATAATGTTCATGTGCATTATCTTTTTTCTTCTTCATGTCCTTATTTTCATTGAATACTTGGTTGATTTTCTCCTCTACTATCTTAAGTGTTGTTGCAAATTTTTCATCCATGGAATCCCACATTTTCTCTACCTTTGTTGCAATGTCGTTTATTGCTTTTGAATAGGCAAAGTCTTTCATTGGATCACATCATCTAATGTTTCTTCTTCTTGTGTTTCACACATCCTCATATCTCTTTTTCTAATAGTTGGATCTCTATAATACTCTTCAGCTGATTTTCTTTTATATAGTTCTCTTTCTTCTTTTACTACTTGCTCCAATAAAGTTTGAACTAAATGAGTTGTCATCTCTAATAGCCTTCCTTGGGCATATACCCTAAGGGACTTTTTGGTTTTGTTCTTTAACCCATTGATGATTGGCCACAATTATTCCCTTTAGGAAAATCCATCACCTCAATATGTACTCATTTTGC
>MNCI01016519.1:446882-465693 GCA_015680685.1 Gnetum montanum
TGTTGTAGTGATCATCCATTCGATGCTCATAATATTCTCTCATGTCTGATTTCTCTCATCATCTTCTGCTTCATCAAGATTTCTTCCATATGTATGTCTCTTATGATCCCTTCTCCTTTCCTTGTCATGATCTCTTAATCTTTGTTATATTCTGTTAGAGTTTGTTGATGAGTGTGATGAAAAGGATGGGAGAGTTGGAGAACAATGTCAACTAATTCTCCTTTTATAACTTCTCGATTCATCTCTTCTAGATTTGTTGGAGGTCTTAGGCCCTAAATTCCCTCTAAGTTTAGAGTCTACCACATCTTTTCTAGGAATTTCTATAAGAGTTGAATATAATTTTGTCTTTATAAGATCTTCAATACATATCATTAGTATTTCAAAATTAGATTTATGAGTTTAGTGAGGCTTTTTAACTTTATATGGCTTATCTTCCTCTTAGTAAAATTAATCATTTGTGATGCCCTTTTTCCTTTTTTTCATTCGTATCTTACTATCATAATAACATTCCTTCTTGCTTGAGTCTATGTTAGCTGATATGGCTTAGTCATGTTTTTGGTAACTTGGTACCCTTCTTTTGCATGGCCAAGATTTGATCTCAAAAGGATTGCTTGAAGCATAGATGGTGCTAAGTGTTTTGGTAACAAGACAATGTTACCTTGTAAGTCTCTCCATCTAAATTATTCATCCTACTGGAAAATGAATGTGAAATTGGGATAACAAGGATTAGTATGAGTATGTGAGATTATTGTTTGCATCAGTGCACTCCAATCTTCTCCATTATAGTCTCTATCATAACTTTCATTAAGATCAATAGTAGGTGGAGATTTCATTTTAGATATGAAAGCTATTTCAAGTTTGTTGATGCTTAAATGTGTATGTGTTTGAGAAATTATTCTAAGTATGAAAGATATACTTGGTGATACTTGATACAATGAATTATGTAAGATTAACTAAGTAGCAAACATTGACACATCTCCAACAATAGTGCCAATGATAAGCAATAGAGAAAATTCCAATACTCAACCATACAAGTCATAAGTACTTACATGCGACTAGATTGTAATCCATGGATGGACAATGTAAGTATCCTTCCCCACAAAATAATAATAATAATAATAAAATAACAAAAATAAAACAAAACCAACTATGACGATTTACCTTTATTTTTCCTTCGATAAAAAGTATTGAATAAATGTAGCTTCATAGTTGTTATTTCTAACATGCCAAATTTTGTTCTTTTATTTTGATGAGTGGGACCATTGATAATCAATATTTTCTTGTGACAATGCATGATCTTTTTTATTACAAATCATCTTATGCAAGTTTATTTTCTTTGCTATGTATAATGTTTTTTGTTTTGAAAAGAAAAAATTAATATGAATTTTTCAATTTTTTTACTTTCTTCGAATTTATTCTTAAAATCTATAGTTGTACATGTGATGCATTGTAAATGTTTTAAATATCTTTAAAAATTTCTCTATCGATTCTTGTAGTTGATTAAGTGTGTTTTAGAATATTGATTTTTCTCCAACTTGTTCTTGTGCCATACAAATTCGCTAAGTTATAAAAGCATTGAATTCACAATTCATTAAAAGAGTATTTATCCCACAACATGGCCATCAATTTATTAATAATGTCTTATCTTCAAGTATTCTGCCAACAAAGCTAGGTTTCTTAATTTAAAATTATATCATATTTCAATTTTTATTATTTTAATTACTATTATCCTTACTAGCAACTATTTGATGATTGTAGTTGCTTTTTTTGTTAATAATTGTTAGGCTTGATTAGGTTGCAGCGCTTACATCCCCTTTGAATGTAAATATGTTTTTTTCCATAATTAATTACGTGGAAATGTTGATTTTGGCGCAACTCTCCGTCCTTGCTTGCCACTTTAGGAAAGCATCGAGTCTGTTAATAATTGCAAATTTTCAATGTTTCCAAGCATAAACCTAAAAAATCTCCTCGCCAAATCATTACAGAGGTACACAACGCTGAACAAAATTATAAGTTGGTAACGCAAACATATTCCGCCATAGTCGTAGGATTTCTGCGTCTTGAAAGGCGTGAGCAGTGGGCACCTTGGATGCCCCCGCCATGGTCATACGGCAAAAAAGTTGTATTCATTCAACTTGGGCAGTTGAACCAACATCTTCAATTTGAAAAAGAAACAATCAGTCCACTTCACTTTAAAAAGTTAGAAAAAAAAGGAAAAATAATCTTTACGACAAAATTAATTTAATTGATTGGTTATCCAGAGCGAATGCAGTGCGTGATGATGATGGGGAATCATGCACACGGAGACTTGTGAAAATGCGTGCAGGAATATGTACCTTACCATTTTTAAAAAGCCACGCGAAATCTAGCATGTGGGAAACACAAACGTATCAAAAGGTCATTTCACAGATTGTGAATCATCATCGATTCCGCGGGGGGTGAATAGTGATGTATACCAATTCATTATTTACAATATTTACAACCAAATCTAAACAAATCCAATGACGACGAACGATGTGTTTATTCATGTTACAGTGATGAAGTAATAGCAAAGATTTGATCGCATGAACATAGATTGAAAAACCGTATGCCAACTACACAAGTTTGTCAGAAATCGGATTTCGAAAATTAAAATAACTTCGAACAGAGATGCAATTTAAATTCGCAACAAAAAATTTATATTCGCTAATGTTAGATTTTAGATTTTTCCAATTTTTTCGGTGGAAATACAAAGATGCAATTTTTAGTTTCTACCTTAACTTAACACTTACTAAATAAAAATCAATTAAAAAATATTATCACGTAGCATTTGTTTTTTCAAGATATAAGACCATGACAGAATTAACATGAAAGCCTAGAATAATGACCCATTTATCTTATTTACCTGCAATTGATGGCAGATTCCACGGTTAATTGTAGATTTGGCACAGTAGGAGGATGATCATTGAGAGACGTAAGCAGAAACGTAAGAAGGAAAGGCGGTGTAGCAATAAAGAAAGCCAAAGCCAAAGCCAACGGAATTCAAATATAAATGATAGCAAAGGGTTAACATTGGAATTGGCATTTGCCGCGTCGCTATTACAACATATCCAATCATGCATAATTGATAGACGCGCATCGCATCGTATGTGTCGTAGCAGTAGCAGTAGCAGTCTGCCTTTTAAAAAGCGTCTTTCCCTTGTTCAATGCATGATTAGGAAATTACTTTGGTTCACAGCAAAAAAAGGAAGAAAAAAATTTGCAATAAAACGCGATGTGATGGCCATGGGCCATGGAGGCCTCCAGTTTCTACACTTTTATGTAAAGTTTGCACTAACTTTAAAGTATCCAATGTGTTCCACCATGGCCCAACGCAATGGCCATTGCCATTACAGTTTGATACTAATTCCAACTAGAGCGCAGCACCGCCCACATCGCTTAATAATATTACTGGTATGGCTGCGTAGCTTTCACCACCTGAAATTTTGGGACTCATAATTTGACTACTCTTGCAATGCTACCCAAGCCTAGCAATGTTCCGAATGGAGTCCTCGCCCCACCTCGCCTCCTACATCTTTCTTTCCATCCTTATCCGTTCTATTCAGGCTCATAATTCCACTTTCTCTGTTTAGGCTTAGGTGGCCCTCTTCCTGTCATGGTACCTAGCTATGTGTTAATGCGCTAATAATACTATTATCGGTAACGACCCACCCAGATTAATGCTCTTCCTTTTCCGCGAACAGTTTGTCTAGTGTTGCTGTTGCCTTTTCGGAGTATCCATTTTGCATTCAAACTAAACGTGCTTTCCGATTTTGAAACAAGAATTAGTGTATTAATTAAAATGAATCCCGTAGGCCGGCAAGCAGCGAAATTATATAATTCAAAACGTTGCTTTAATGTAATGTTTGCCAAACAATCAATTTCTTGTTATTCCTTAAAAAAGTACAAAATCCATTGTCTATGTTTTCTTATTTGAGACAAGGAAATCCACAATCTTGCACAAAAGGTTGGATGGATAAACCAATTATAAATCATACAATAAAGGTTTTAGAGCCTAAAACTTTTTTTTTTAATAACTCGGCATTGTTCAAGCCAAACCTACAATTTGGATTCTAGTAACTTTATTTTTCATTTATTCAATGTAATTTTTAGTTTAGCTTTCTAAAACCTATGAAGTGTTTAGTTCTTTGGTTTTATCATTGGCTAATGCATCTTTGTAGTGTTTAGCCTTGGATATTCAAAAGAAGACATTGATGACAAGAATGTATTGTATCCAAAGAGGTCGTTATGTGCAAAGATCATAAACACTATTAGTTTATTCACATTTCCCTAACATAAATTTAATAAAATGTTATTGTCTCTATATTTTGAAGTCTTAGATTAGGAAGGAATCTCAAACAAATGAAATAAAGGCACCAAAATGAAGATGATGATTACATCTATTTTGTATTGTATAGCAAATTAAGTTGGATCAAATGTCTTAAGTTACTCTTCTCAATATAGCTTAATTGGGTGATCCACTATTTAGTGTTTTTCATGCAACATGTTTAAGCTTTACTCATAGTACTTATAATGTAGAGTCTTGAATTTTGAAAATATACGATCACATGGGAATGTGGCTAATCCAACTTTATAACTATTGTATTTAGGTAAGGTTATCTTAATTTATTCTAAATACAATAGCTTGCAAAGTTATGTTTTAACGTCATGTTTGTGTGTCAAGGTCAAGTGCGTATTGTTTTTAATTACAATGGTTTTCACGTCTACTTTGATAAGCATTCACAAGGATCCATGTTTGAATTCCTTAGATACTTCTTATAGTGACTACGCACTTAACTTAATAGTCTATGTTGGTAAAGGTAATTACTGGAACCAAAACTTTAACTAAATGTACCCATAAAACATTGAGGCGTTAGTTTAGTGGTAAGACTCTTGATTTGAAAGCTCAAAGTCATTGCTTCAATTCTGGTGGGCAACGTTGAGTTATAAATCTAATTAGACTATATATCTTGGGGTGTTCCTATATTACAGTTATTTCAAGGTTCCAACACACACCCCCCTCCCTAAATGTACCCATAGATCATATAGCCAATGCTACATTCTCACTTGTTACACACAAAACAAGCTTACTGCTCGAGCTATGCTCTCATTAACAAGTTATGTTAATTAAAATTACTAATAAATAAAGATTATAAGTATGATTTGAGTGCATGGCATGCTATACATGCTAAAGGTAGATGGTTCAAAATATTTTTGTGAACAATGAATATGTTGACTGTGCAATACAAATAGCATTGAAGATGAATGCCACATTGTCTTGCAATGTTTTGTGTTGTAGCACATTAGACATAGATAAGATATTATAGTTCCAAATCTAGTTGATTTGTTCTAAATGTTACCAAGAACACTTGGTAAATTTTTTAATGATGTATTCAAAATATACAGCATGTTTATATTTTCATGGTCTAGAGAGTCTACGTACATAATATAATTTTAGTTTTAGTTGTTAGTATAGGTGTTACTAAAATATAAAGTTAAAGAATGTACTAGAAAATGAAAATATTTAATAATATAATTATATTTGTGTATAATTGTAAAATCTAATATTGATGTTTAAGATGGTTTGCTCTAGCAAAGATATCAAACAATTGAAGTTGATTTGATGAAATTTCAAATAAACAAAGATTTAGCTAGTAGTAGAGATGAATGGTGAAAGAAAACCCATATAGTTGATCCCATTTTATCAAGACAAGGCTAAGATAATAATGATGTAATATAATCATATAAATGATCCTTAATTAAATTGTACAATGATGAGTAATTTAATCATATGAACTTTTGTAACTCATTCTTCTTTGCTAGCAATGTTATTAGTTTTCCTCTTTTAAGGCATGATAATCCATAGCTTTACAAAGGTGTTAGATGATTTGAATACATTGCAAATAAACTAACTCTAATCTAGAGTTTTGCAAGGGTATTACCTGATTTGAATAAATTGCAAATAAACCAACAATGATGCAAGAGTTTTAGCTTGGTAATCCCAATTCATAGATTCAATTCCACTAAACACCACTAAATTATAAATTAAAAAAAATTTAATAAAAAGAATGGTAAAAGTGATCTAATTGATTTAAAGGGGTCTAAGTAACTGAGCTTTTGTTTCATAAATCATTAAAGTGCAAGGATGAGTAAGTTACTCGTACCAACTTTTGTAACTCTTTCTACCTGCGTTACCCGTTTAACTCGTTCAACGCTGGATAATTCAAAGCTTTACAAGGGTGTTAGCTGTGGCATGGACAATTCTGCAATAGCGGTGGGCGTTGTCTTGATCAGGCATTTATACTTGAACGGGGCGTTTTTGGTGCAGTCAACAACCAAACAACCAACCTACCTCAGGGACATGGTCAAATTAATCCGCCTGCTGGTATCCAAGTATAGGCACGCAAAGAAACAATATGTTTAAAAGGAGGTTGGACAATGCAGAAGTTAGAAAACAAGGGAGAGATGCAGGCTTCTCCCGGGGCATTGTGCCGGCACCTTTCCTCGATTACAGGCATACTTCGCTTTCCATGATTACAGGCATACTTCGCTTTCCAAGACTGGAAGACTTGAACCCAGGACCATGAGCAACTCGCAGCTCGCACGCCAAAAATAATAAACACTACCCTCCTATTACTACTACCACCACTGTTCTCTATGTTACACTACCTTATGTTATCGTATACCAGGAGTACGCGCCACTCACGAGGCGTACTTTTGTCTCATGTATGTAAATGCAAGGCAAAACGGAGGTGGTCGCAACCATTCAAAAGCGCCGGGCATCACGTGATAAGATAATACGACGCCAGTCGCCAGTCGTCAGAGCAGAGCCACAGGCAAGCCATTTATTGCATTTCTTACAAATTGTTTTTTGTTTTAAACCATGGTAACTAAGTCCAGGCGCACCCCACAAATCATAAACATATATGTGGTGAAATTTACAAGGGCATGCACCATGCTGCTTCGTAACCACAAACTTGCACGATATCCTTCTGCCGCTGCTTCTTCTTCTTGTATTCATACTCTGCAGCTCATTTATTTTTCACATTCTCCAAGATCACCCTTTTTGGATTATTATTATTATTGTTATTATGGCGCCAGATTATATATATTAGGGGTCTTTCCAAGGAAATGTTATGTTTTTTTTTTGAGTAGGTCTAAAGCGCTAGGACCTTGACTGCATGATCCCGTTTTCATGGTTTCTTTTCCGCCAAAGTCGTCGTTGTTGCCATTTGCCATGGCAGGTACATAGAAGCTCAGATTCCTGCTTCTTTTTGCGGCAAAAGAGATATGCGAAGAGCGGTGTTATATATTTTCATCACAAACAACAACGCCCTCGCCCCTTGGAAAGACTTAGACTTTAGTAGAACAACTGTGACAAAGAAATAATAGTTTGTTGCGATCGATGCCAGACAATGATGCAACGCGAGAGGCTCATGGGTTTTTGTCTCATTCCACAAACGAAAAATATTTACGTTCCTTGTAAAATTCCAAGTCCAAGAATGATGAAATTTGACCGCACCTTACCTCGTCAATGTGAATAAGTCCACCGTTAAACGGACAAATGCCACAGTAACTTCGCTGCCTTTGAGAAGGCTGTCACCACTCAACCACAAGCTAAACCTCGCGGCACCGACGTGGTCAAAAGTTTCACCACAAAAGCAAAGCGGGGGCATGATAAGCGCTCAGATCAGCCAAATGTGTCAGACGGCCGGTGTGTTATTTGACGAACAACAAACATTAGAGAGAGAGAGAGAGAGCGCGCTTAATTAATGAAAAAGCCAGAATCAGCGTGAAAACTTTTGGCGCAATTTCTCTCTTCTTTTTCAGCCACTGCCTTATCTACCGGGGGTTGGATTCCGTTTGGTTAAATTAAATTAAATTAAATGAAATTGGAGCAGAAAGCCGCATGCAAATGTGGGATGGGTCCCTATAGATACCGGAGGAATCCTTAAATTGTTACTTGTTTTACGTGAATTTGAATTTGGCTTGCGTGGGATCCATGTTGATAAGTTTAAGGAAGTTATAGTTTATGCTTCGAAACAAGGTGGCAATATGTGCCTGCTTTATGTAGTTGGAGTCCAACTAACGGGTGGGCGAGAAGGAGATGAAGTCGTTGAAAATAACAACATACCAAACCCCAAAGTCGAGGCCAAATTATAAATATGCGAAAGAAGGGGAAAATCATAGCATGTAGGGAAGAATGGCCATGCTCCCCAGGCTTTATGTAAGTCTAATCAATTGCGGCAAGGGCAAGGGTAGAAACAAAGGCAGAAGCATTCCCCCACCAACCCATACCATGTCGATATGGCTTATGGAACCAACATTGCCAAGGTCTTATTCCAGCCAAAGGCATCGTCCGCTCGGAAAAACAAAGCTGCAGCGCCGCTGCTGCGAGAAAATTCGGGGCAGGATACGGCACGTGTACAAACAGCAAGGCAAGAAAAAAGGAAGGGTGGCAGTAAATGATATAATTAATCTAAGATGCGTAAGGAAACTTTGCAGGTATAACATTTCCCGTTACGCGAAGACGCCGCGGCGGCAGGCACTGCCCGCCAAAATGGCGGAGCGCGCAAAAACAGGCTAAAATTTTTGATTTGGGATTGATTTTTGGTTTTTGCGCCAGAACATTGATAGACTTCTCATCACGCAGCGCAGCGGAAATATCTATATGTGTGTGTGTTCCTTGGCGCCTGCGCGCCCAGATATAGATGCGTGTAGAGTATATAAAAGCGTGGCCGGCAGAGAGGCAGAGTCACCGCTGGAGTGGAGTGCTACTCGTTGTTGCTGCTTCTCTCGCTGCTGCTGCTGCTGTTCTGGCTCTGGTTCTCTGTGTCTGTGTCTCGCTCCGTCGACGGGAATCCCAACGTGGTCCATGAGAGAGAGAGGAAGAGAAACCAGAGATGAGACCATCCGCGTTGCGGTTATTTGACAACATCTCTTCTTTGCTACTTGTGCGTAATCCACTTATAGCATAAGGCCTCAGCGGCAGAGTTCAGACCAGACCAGACCAGTACAATGTGCATCTCTGCCTGATCCTGCTATTGTTGCTTCTGTGGCTGCTGTGTGTGAATACTGGCGTCTGCTGCTGGGGCAGCGGCGTAACGTTTTGCTACAGAGTTGAATGGGAGAACGGAGGAATGAATGTGGTGTTTTTTTGGCGCTGCCAATGCGATTCATCGTCAGTTGAGTATTGAGTGTTGGGAATATTTTGCTTTGATTTTGTGCCAGCAAGCAGTCAAGCAAGCGCATCTTTTGGCATCAATTCTGCGGCGTTTATTGTAACGCTGAGTGAGGGAGTGAGGCGTAAATGCTGGATGAGAATTCGATGATTCCCGAGGGCTTTGATTGCTCTGGTACCATGAAATGATTGTGAACGAAACCTCATCAACTCTGTAAATATAGCAGACCACAGAGCAAAGCAGATCCTTTTTTGCTCCCTCCACGGCTCCATCGTGGAGCGTTTTGTTGTGAAAGAGGAGGAAGCGGAATAACCTTCGTTCTCCTTTGGAAATTTTGTGTTTGCAAGTGAAGGTGCCAGAAAGAACGGAGAACGGAACGAGGAGCCAGCAGGGCGTTTAGAGTCAACAGGAACTTTCATTTTGGTAAGGAGTGAAAAAGACATAGCTAATACCTTCTTATCTTTCATGTCTCCTCGGATGAAATGAATGGTAGAACAACGACGGAGAGGCCGTTTCCGGATTGTCTGCTCTTGTTTGCTGTTGCCGAGTGCTGCCTGTTCTGTTTTCATCCATGGCGGCGACCTTCGATGTGGAGTCCGATTGCGAGTCCAGTAGCCTTCTGTGCGGCGAAGTCGCATGGGATGGTGAGGACGAGAACGCCAGTTCAAACTTCGATGGCGGAATTTTGGCCTCCGGCGAGGCTGAGGCTGGGGCTCTCGGATGCGGTCGGACTGGTGAGTTGTTTGTTGTGATAGCGCCTGATTTAGGCATTGTGAACGAGGACGCCATTCGTGTGCTCATTCAGAAGGAAACGGATCATCTTCCTCGTCACGATTATTTGCAACGCTATCGCAATCGCCTTCTCGATGCTACGGCTCGGCGCGACGCCATTAGCTGGATCTATAAGGTATCATTTTTAGTCATCTTTCGACTAATGCGCTCATCGGCGCACATATATTTATCTCCGAAACGAATCGAAATCGTAAAGAGCGAGGATTCTGTAGTTGATCGAGCGCAAGGCCTGTTCATTATTCAGTCGCCGGATCTTTTAGCGTATCAGATTCTGTAATTTGTGTTCTCCCCTAAATTTTCTTAGATAAGTCTCCAATAGCTGGGACAGAAAGAAGCTCTACTTTATTCTCATCTTGATTTGTCAATTGTTGAACATCAGGCCGTATTTCGATCTTTCAGTCGATATAATGATGCGTTATGGTTGGATGATAGTACAGAGTGTATGAGAGGAACAATATAATTGCGTTTTAAGGACTGATAAGATCCTAGGACACTTTCATTGTATTTCAACAGTAGTTTTGAGAAAAGCTCTTGTAAATATTCATTATCTATGTTGATTCTGGTTTCATGCAGGTACAAGCATACTACAATTTTAGGCCTCTGACGGCCTATTTGGCCGTGAATTATCTGGACCGTTTCCTTTCAAGCTATGAGATTCCGGTAAATAATTGGGATTTCTTTTGGTTTTTTTGATTACTACGTACATTAGTAGATTGCTGTAAAGACATTCAGCTTTAATTATTTCAATTTTCTAATCTAGTTTTTAACTCTTTTAACAGCAAGGCGCAAGCTGGCTTCTGCAGTTATTATCGGTGGCGTGCATGTCCCTAGCTGCCAAAATGGAAGAAACAGAAGTTCCACTGGTATCCGATCTTCAGGTAATTCTTCGATTGCGCAGTGAAGTTGCTATCGAGGTTGATGGGAGGAAAATTAGTTCGTTTGATTCTTTACGTATGCTTTGGCCTATAGGTCGATGACACCAAGCCGTTGTTTGAAGCTCGAACAATACGCAGAATGGAGCTGCTGGTCATGTCCCAGCTGAAATGGAGATTGAGTTCGATCACGCCATTCAGCTTCGTAGATTATTACCTGTACAGTCTTAAATTCAATAATCCCGTCCCTCGAGCCTTGATCTCTCGAGTGACAGACCTCATTGTCAAAACGAATCGAGGTAATTACAGCCTTCACCCTGCTTTCCGGATAAATTGATGCGATTTGCGAGGCAGGGCATGGTATTTTCAGCCGTGGTTGTACCATAGGTCCCTTATCGTTTAATCATAACCTTTAGCAAAAGAAGCTTTTGAAAAATGCAAAGCATGCTTTAGTTCTCATTTTTTTATGGCTTTGGGAAATTCGGGGGGCCTGCTAAATTTGCTCCATAATTTCATCGTGATGAATGCAGTGATTGATTTTTTGCTACATAAACCATCGGCAGTCGCTGGGGCAGCGGTTCTTTGCTCGCTTGATGAATTTCTGCCCCATGAATGTGCCGATCATAGAAAGGCTCTACTCTGTGTCGCCACCGTCGACAAGGTAAATCCTAGACCTCTGAATTTTGATGTGAAATCACAAAATAAAGTTGCAAATTAAATGACGCCAAGTTCTTTTATTTTGTAGGAAAGCATTCTGGATTGCTATGGATTGATGCAAGAGCTTGTGATCGATCTTTGCTCGACTTCAGCGAAAGCTGTAAGTAGGAGTCCAGTGCCGCAGAGCCCTGTTGGAGTGCTGGATGCAGCGACCTGCATAAGCTGCGACAGCATTGACATCACGGACGGTTCTCTTCGAATGTCTAAAAGGAGGAAAACAACTACTTTTGACCCATTCCTGTGCATGGCCGAGGATAATGGGTGGCCGTAATTTTAACGCCAAGGAAGAGACCGATTCTCCGTTCATAATCGTTGAGGGCATTGCTGCGGTGGGGAGAGGAGCACAGCCGGGAGGAATAGAAATTGGTTTGCGGCTTGCACTATCGTTACCGATTGATGTGTTATTGCGTGATGGGTTGGTTCTGTCTAGGATATAGCTATTGCGTTGATTGTGTTGAGTCTGCAGTTTCCAGATAGCGTAAATTCAGAAACAATGCAGAAACATTTTCGAGCTTGGCATTGTTCTAAATTTGCGTAAGTTCAGTGAGTTTGCAGTTTGTAGTTTACCATAAATTCAGAGGCAATGCAAGAAGATTTTCGAGTTTGGCATTGTAAACCGATAGAAGGAGCGGATTTCGAATAGCGGATTGATAATTAGAGATTTGAGAGTTCTTTTGTGATTTTTTAGGTGTATGGAAATTCACTTTCCTGTGTAACTATGAATTTGTTGTCATCAAAGACACCATTTATTGGTATAAATTTACTGTGAATAGTGTTGTCCCCGGAAAGTGTCAACGGAAAAATAAATATGATATTTCCTATTAATTTCTTTCTTCTATGCATCAAGTGGATCCTGAATCTATATTTTTTGTGCATTAGTGCTGTTCCTCTGATGACGATAGCAATAGACGGGGCCATTGACATGGGAATAGGCTTTCCTTCACATTATTAACGGCGAGATCATCCGCTAACATTCTAGTGGCGAAGGCGCACAGGATGCCATGGAGAGGGATCTATGATACCAATTATTCGACGAGATTGATACACGGATGCTCTAACTTGTTTGTCTACGCGGTAATCACATATTTCCCGAGCACGGTGTGAAAATATCGAAGATTTTACAGGTTTTCGACGTTCCAAGAAACGGCCAAGAGAGCCGGCCAAACACTAAAAACAACCGAGACAAACGATCCAGCACCATGTTTTTGGCAGCATGGAGATAGACACGGAGGCAAACTAGTCAACAAATGCCTACCACTTGAAAAGAAAAAATTCTACGGGGTGGTAGCCGAGGCCTCCTTTCTTTCTTAAAATACTGGCATCCACTGTTGGCACTCTGGCAGCCACTCTGTAGACATGCAGTAACGGTTGTACAGTTTATTGACTGGGCTTTGGTTTACAAATTTCGGTATGGACATGGGAGGGATCAGGGATGGGACGGGGTTGCGGTAGGGAAGAAATTGGGAATTGGGAAAACAGACAACGGCGTGGTCCACAGCATCTAGGAAATGAATCCTGGATGGACGGAGTCCTCTTTTTCTTTGCCGGCGTGACAAGTTCTCGTCGGCTTTCCCATCAGTTACAACTGGTTTTAATTATTCCATGACACTAATCCACCCCCGAGGTGTTGTGATGGATGTAACGATGCAAATATGACACTGAAGTAGTACTGAAAACGTCATAAAAAGCATCCGCGTATGTGACCAGAAAGCTCTGCCTTTTGTCTGCCTGTTGCCTTATCTTGGACGTGACAAAATTTTTGCTTTTGACTTATACCCCGCGAAAGCAACACTACATCCTCTTCCTCATGCTCCGCCCACCCCTACGGAGACTCGTCGTCGCGTGTTAAGGAGGAGTTTCGAGCTTTCCGCAGGGCGCTTTCTCAAGCGCGTTTTTGTTTTCCTGTTCGCGCCGGCCCGCAGGATAGCCTTAGCCCGGAAAGCTCCGTTCCATCAAATTAGGACAAAGTTTTTGGAACTTTTATTTTCGTGTTACGTGACTTAGCTAATGTTGATTGTCAACGTCCGGTATGGCAAGCTCTCCCTGCAACTCTCTCTCTGGTTATGGAGGCAAAGAGACACACTGGGACAATTGGGCATGAACACCAACAATAAGTGGGCCGCCTCGCCTAGGTCTCACAGATGATTGCTGCCTGCCTATTTGCCTGCATGGCTCTCTGCTTAGAGGCTTCGTGTAGGCTTTCGAGATGATACTGTCATTATTCAGGCATTCGTTTAGACTTATTGAAATTTTTTTAGCTCATCTCTGGCCTCCTGCATGATAGCTATCTGGTCTCGTCGGGTTTGGTTTTGTTCCCCTGTCATCATGATCATGTTTTTCAGAGAAGATCAAGAAGCATCGCCTGCCCTCTCCCCGAGAAGTTTTGCTACCTCTGGTCTGCTTTTCAGGAATCCAAAGGCATAGTCAATCACGGTTCAAATTAGCTGTAGCTTTCATCCCCCCTTAAATTGCTTTAATCCTGCAATGAAATTCTTTTACCGGGATACCCAAGAATTTTAAAAGGCTGATTTAGTGATTTGTTAACCGAGAGACCCTTGTCATTCATCTAATCCTAGTTTACCAATGGGAACGCATGTCAGCAATCGGCGATTTTAATTGACAACGGAACTGTGGAACGTTTGAATGGTTTAGGCCAACGAGGACGTCAAGTACAGGTAAAAAGGTCCGGTCCAGGCAGCATGTTTGGTCCATTCTAGGTAACATATATATCGAAGTACATTGTAGAGCTTAACTAAGAGGCAAGGAACAGGTAATAAAAAATAAATAAAAACAGGCAATAAAAACCAATTTGTGCTTTTGTATGCACCTGTGTTCGGGTTTCTGGTTCGAATCCCAAAGCTACAGTACGTTAGCCAGGCTAAGGATTGGCCGTCAAACAAAGAGAGCAGGAAAGAAAATCGTGGTGAAAGAACCCGTACCAGAGCTAAAAATAATTGAGTTACGGAATTCTGCAGTTTCAACGGGTTGTTTGTTTATGCTTTGTTTAACAGTCACCGCTCACAGGATGGGAAAGCTCGACCAAAACAAATACGTCGTGTCTTCGAATGCAGCCCAGACATTTAGACTGGGCATGAGGGTGCCTACGCTACGATCACGGATTTCCAGTGACTCACTTTACCGAAACCACTTCTTTGTTTCTCTCATCTTCAACGTCTCTGCCGGCTGCATACGACTTGACTTACAAATCGCAATACAGGAGAAGAAGAAAACGGAGTGTATTCATGTGCACGCACTTGAGCAGTGACCTAAAATGTTATGCCAATGATACCATGCGGATGCGAGTTTTCCCAAATTATAATTCTGCTGCTGCCTCCTTCCAATTTCCGATATCCATGGATGGATGCGCTGCCGACCGTGTCAGACACGGACGCTCCAGGAAAAGGGATAACCTTAACGGACAGACGCAGAAAGATTCTGAACAATGAATTACTACCACTATTACTCTGCTCTTCATGATTACGATGCATCGAAAGCGCATGCGAACTGCAAAACTTGATTCGCAGTGCCAATGCCGGCCGCGCTGGCCCTGGGGACTAGGCTGCTCCTGCTGCTGCCGCGCACGCGCATGCGCCCCTGCCAGTGGCAACAAGTGCAGCGCTGCTTGCTGTGATTCGCATCAATTCTTCTTCTACTTCTGCTTTGCTGCATTCCTAATGCTACAATGCTATGGGTTTGCTATTTCTATTGATTCGCAGAGTGCATGAACTTTGGCACCGGTCAAACATTGAACAATGAGCATCTGCAGGTCGCCGGATTTGAAATGCCGCAGCAGCTACATTAAAATCCGGTACCATCTTTGAATGCGTAGCGTATGTATGCTTACGCTATACGTCTTTTATACGGCTGACGTGTAGATATCTGTGACTTCGTGAGAAAAGGCGAAGGCGTGGTTAGGCCGTTGGGGGGCCGTCCCCAGGCGTGCAACTGGTTGCTGCAGCCTGCAGTGGAGGGACGGGAGGTCCCATTTTTATTACTGTAATATTTGCGTTTTGGATGGATTCAGCCACAGCCGCTACCAGTGACAGCGGCTCCTGCCGCTTCGTACGTACTCTTACCGACTCCCATGCTCCCATCTCTCTATATCTGTATATTTATTTCTCTCTGTCTCTCTCTGTTGTTAAGATCGTTGCGTTTATAATGAGACTTTTTGACTAACAACGCCCAGAAACCAACCCACCTCAGCGGAGGGATAGAAAGTAGGCACGCAGAACTCAAAAGATGGGATGTTATGCCTATGCATAATGCATGCATGGACCATGGATGGTGATTGCTGACCAACTGAGCACTGGCCAATACAATAGCAGCACCCTTCCCTTCCTTGCTTCCTTCTTTCCCTGGTTTGCCATAAATAAGCATCGCCGCTGGCCTGGCCGGACCCGACTGCTGTGCTGGCTGGCTGGCTGGCTGTTGTAGGCGTGGCGGAGACGTCAGCCGAGTGTAGAATATTCGGTACAGTGACTTGGTGACCTTTAGCAGCCTCGCCGTGGACCCATGCCTTGAGGCGCCACGGCTTCTTTCTTGACAGGAATTGTTTTTTTTTATAATGGTGCACAATGTTTTGTCTTCCATGCTTATCTTAATATCTCATAACGGCTCAATTACATATATTAATAAATAATAATATAATATATCATGACACCACAATACATCTTTTGTGTCTTGGGCTTTAATAAAAGCAGTTTGAGTTTCCATTTCATATCACCGAATTCAACCCAAAATGCATTAGTTAGAATTAAAACTAAAATTTAAAAAATCTTTTTCAACCAAACGTGTTACGCTCAGTTAGCATTCACTTATCTAGTGCAGATCATAAGTTGCAAGAAATAAATTAGGCACATTAAAGGCTAGCTCTTATTACGGATGGAAACTACTTAATTCATGTCGTAGGACCGATGGGGTGGGCGACATGTCAATAATTGTTGAAGCATGAAAATGTGGCTGAACAATTTTTGATGTTTTTCCTTATTTCGAAATGTAAAATACGCGTTCGGTGTTCTAGTAGCGATGGACGTGGGAAAGGTGTGACTAATTTCCAATGGCGACTGAATGACACAGGGAAGCGACCCCGTGAGGGAAGTACTGGTACGAGGCATCGCATCGCGGTCACATCGACGAAGGGTGCCTGCGCCTGCCCCTGCCCCTGCCCCTGCCCCTGCTGCTGCTGAGTTGTTGTTGTTGACAACATCGCCCACCACGACGGGGCAACGCAAGGGAGGGGACGGCAGGCCAGGACAGGACGCAGGAGCGGGCGAGGCGGGCCTAATTAATTGAATGCAGTGCAGCATTTCTATTCTATTATTTATTATGTGTAGGCATGGCAGCGAGGAGCGACGACCAAGCGTGGATGGATATGCAGAAACAGGAAAAAGGAAAACGAAAGACACCAACACAAAGGAAAGGAAAGCAGAGCAAAATGGCAGACAGACCGACAGACTGTAGCCTCTCTTCTGTGGTAGTAGTTGTAGTAGTATTAGGGAGAGAAGTGTGCAAACGAGACTGTGCTTGGATTGGGTGGCTGCAGTTAAAAGTGCAGGGTGGCACCATAGCATAGATACAGTGATTCATTCATTCATTCAGTCTACTGCTGCCTGCGCAGGAGCAGCTGGAAGAGGAAGAGGAACAGGAAGTGTATGACATGACATAGGCTGATCAAACCAGAGCAGAGCAGCACATGAGTTGTAAGGGTGGGCTACGGTATGTAAAGCCATCCATCCATATACGTATGTAGTAGAGGCAAAGCGCAAGCAGTGAAGGAGAAGAAAGAAGAGGGAATTAAAGGGGTTGCGTTTGGAAGCTTACTAGCAGACCATCACCTACTTACCTGCTGCAATGCAAGGAAATATAATGTGTGGCGGTAGCCCAGTATTAAGCTTAACTTTGTGCCGGCTTGGGTCCCTGTGGCTTTGGTACCGCTGGGAAATTCATGCATCCATGGCATGGCATGGCATGAGTGATGAGCATACTTTTATGGGCACAGGCACAGGGCAACACAAGAGAGGAGAAGAGATTCACATGGGGTTTGCCGTTTTTCAAGTCGGGGCTGTGGCTCCAGCTGCAGCTGCAGCTGCTGCCATTGCCGCCGACGCCCAATCCATCATATCCATTATCTCATGTCAGGCTCTGTTTGGCAGAACATTGGTTGATTTAGGTGCTATCTAGGTTTTCACGAAGGCCCACCACCAAAGGCATGGACCTTCGTGATACGACTCACGTTTTAAGACACCACAAACTCGCCTACTCTTCTCACACCGAAGCAAACTTTCAAGTGAAATTTCACGGTTACTCATCTTGGGGTTCTTTTTTTTTCTTTTTTCTTTTAAACAAATTTAAAGGATATTATATTCAAAAGGTCACTATGTATTGATCCCATGCTTATTCTATCAAGGCAAGGTTTTAGAAGGTTAAACTCTAAATGCTCTTCCAAGGTTTGGAGGCTTAGAGTCTCAATGCTCCTTGTAAGGAGAGATCCTAGGAGCATCCATGAATAAGTGAAGTCTTACAACTTGGAGAAACAAATTCCTTACCATCACTATAAATAATAGTATATTAATTAACTAAGAAAGAAGTGCATAGGCAAGAGGGGACATGGGAAGGGGGTATTGAACCCAAAAAATAAAGATCTCTTATAAAGAAAAAAAAAAATCTAAGGATAACTGTATAACACCACCTATGAGATGTTAAACTTCAACACAATATAAAAGGAAAATGCCAACAATTTTAGGAATGCCTTTTCAGATTTTCAGCCTTACAACCAATCATAAAAAACCCTTCTTTCTAATATACATATCAATCCTACTCTTCTTTCTAAGATTTGCCCTTGGTGGTTGCCCCTATGTCCTGCTCCTCTAGCAACCTCAAATGCCAGGGTAGCCACCATCTGGTTTCAAAAGGGAGTTGTTTCCCTTAGCTGTCTTCGTTTAACCAATCAGCGGATTACTTGGGATATGTTCGAAAACTTATATGGGGCTTCCAGAATTATGCACCATTGCCTTGACAGACTTTATCACTTCATTCATCAGAATTTGCATTTGGATGCTTCGGTTCCTAGTCTCTTCCATGGTCTTCAATGGACTAATGGATCGAACCTTCTACCCTATAAACCTCATGTGCCCTTTCAGTTGTTGCATGATTCCTCCACGATTGTTAACCGCTGTAATCGATCTTGGCACAAAGATGAGTCTGAACAGTTTTGGCTCTCTCTCTTTTCAC
>MNCI01016519.1:476602-489073 GCA_015680685.1 Gnetum montanum
AAGGGTGAGAGAGAGAAAATAATAAATAACATTAAATAAATAACAAATAAATAAATAACAAAGTGAATGCTGCAATGATGAAGTAATATCGATCTTTATTGCTAGTCATGTGCGTGTCCAAGTACAGCACACTCGAATAAAGACACCGTACAATTACATTCACCACACTGTGGGCAGACACGGGAAAAAAATTTAACTCTGGAGGGATCAAACTACCAGAGCTTTGCTACTCTAAAACTGGGATCCCCAAACAAGGGAATTCCGCCTCTTATTTATAGACATTGCGGTAGACTGCGATATCGCGTACGCGATATTGTAGGGACGACGTGATATCGCGTACGCGATATCGCGGCCTATGCGAATCACGTCTCATCAGTTACAAACAATAAACTCAAATAAGGATGAAACATGAGGCTTAACTAAAATAAGGATGAAACATGAGGCTTAACTAAAATAAACTCAAAAGAAATGTAAATAGATCAAACAATAAAAATAAAAATAAATAGTTTCTAGAGGATAAAAAAAAAGGAGTAGCCCTTGAAATATGTTAAACCTAACCTATCCACTACATGTACAAGCTTAATTAATTAAAAACAATAACATAAATTAAACCTATGAAACAAGATAAACAAAAGGACATCTCTATAACTACAATTGGAAATAAATACAAATGGTTAATTAACAATGAGTTATTAGTCTATTGGTAAAAATCTTCATTTGAAAGCTCCAAGTCATGGGTTTGATTCTAGTGGGCAATGCTAAGTTATAAAGTTCTAATTAGACTATATATCTTGAGGTGTACCTATATTACAATTATTTTAGGATTCTAATGCTGAGGTATCAATATGAATTATAATTCTAATATTTCATTAGGAATGATAGGAAATGCTTTATCCAATCCATCCATGAGAATAATGATGAGTACAACATCAAATGTGTTGTTAGTGGAGGTTGCATTAATGTCTTTATCATAAACATCTATTGCTCAAGTTAATGCTATATATTATTCGATCAATTTCAATAATCCTTACACTATAGATTCATCCCAATTACACCAATAGTACATGCAACAAGTCTTTAAAGTACTTTTTGATGCCATTAACTAACAAAACCAATATAACTTGTGATGAGCATCAAAGTGTCGTGTTGATGGGCCTTGTTTATGTGGTGTTGCCTTGTCAATGGGGCCGCATTGACGTAGCATTCGCTACATTGACACAACCCTGTCAATGCAATCCTAGAGCAAGAACTATAAATACGAGGTCCTAGCTATGTTTATAGGCATCAAATTCATAGTAGTAGCAGAGCTCTTGCAGTTTGTCTATTCAAAAGTTAGAATATTTTTCCCAAGTGCCTAAACAAGAGTCACTGAGTGTATGAATCATTATTTGAGCATTATTGTACCTAAGCACGATAGTGTATATGATAATAAAGATAAGCTTCTTGACAAACCTTGCAGCATTCTAGATAGTTTAGATATTTACTCATGCATTTAATGCTTTTAGTTATTTATTTAATGTTTTTGAGTAGTTAAGCTAATTAAGAAAGATAAGTTAGATAGATTAAATACATAAGTATGACCACTTCGAGTGTAACACATATTCACTTGGTAATCTTAATAGCATTATTACTTGGTGCACCTAGTAGCATAATGCTTGGTAACCTAGTAGGGGATACATGGGTTTAGGACGTGTATAGAAAATGGGATTGAATACTTATGTTGGGACTAGTAAAAGATCAATGAGTTAGTTAAATAAAATTAGTTATTAAATTACTTTATCTCTCTCTTCAAGCACCAAAGAACATGAAACATAAAATGATAAAAATCATATGCCTTGATTACACTTAACCATACCTTTGTACTTCACAAGTGTAATTAGGAAGATAAGGAATGACCTTTAGGGCAAGATTCACCTCCTAGAGAGACTAGTGCACCCAAAACTATAGAGTCCATGGAATTTAATGGGATCGCGCGTGAATGCTTCATGATTTGTATGGTTGAGCATAGGGGTACCTTCACCGCTCATCAACTTGTCTTTTTCACCTTCTTTGGATTTTTTTCTACTAATACCTCCTATTCAATTTTTCCAGTTTTCTCTATAAGCTTTTGTTATATCTTGAATTCCTGCCACTATCATGATAACACTAGCCAAAATTCCTCAAATGGGATCAAATGTTTTATCAATTTAGTTTTTTTGCTTTTCCTACAATCTAATAATTATCATAACTTGTGCCACAACCTATAATTCCATCCTTATTTTTATGTGTCATAATCTCAAGTACCAAATGAGTAAATTTCATTCATGCAAATGCTACAAGTAATTAATCCAACTACCAATACATTTGTGAACACACCACTAATTCAAAGTATGTCTTAATAAGCTATGAATGTTCAAGCAAGTTAATGAATTACTATAATAACTAATGTTCATCAAATTAGTGTTCATCATTAATTGTGACACCATTTGATTTCTTTAGCAAACCAATTGAATGAAATTTTGCAATTCCAAAAGTAAGCTCCTTATACTAAAATGCCTTTTTAACTTTCCTTGAAGGAGCTTATGAAAAGAAAATGTATTTCAACTCTTTCTTTGTTACTTTTACTAGGAGGTGTAGATGTTGAAATTAAGAATATCTTTACATTTCCTAATTATTTTGGTATTGATGATAAGAATACTTACAATCATATTTAAGCATTTGAAACCTTGATTATGACATTTGAAAACAATGTTAATGATAAAACTAAAAGGAATGCTTTTCCATTGACATTTAGGGATAAGATGCTGTTTTGATATAAATCCTTAAAACCTTACTATATTCAATCATGAGAGAAATTTAAGGATGGGCTTTTAAATAGGTTTTTATGCTATGCCAAAATGCATTTGTATAAGAAGAAACATATAGGTTTCCAATTAAAGGAGATGAGAACTTTTGAAAAATCATGGAAATGATTCAAGGACATTAAGGTAAAGAAACTTGAACATGGATTCATGAAGTGATAGCTATTAGGATTCCTTTTAGATTGCCTTACTTCATAAACAAGACAAAGTGTAAATTTTGCTTCTGCAATTCAATCCTAGAAAAGAATCCTAGAGTAGCATTTGATGCCTTGAAAAAAGAGTTGATCAAAGTAAGACATGGCTTGTTAACATGAAGCTAAACATGGAAAAAGTATTAATGATGGCTTACCTTTTAAAATAAATTAAGAAAGTTAATTATAAATTATTATTGATAGCCTTGAATCCTAATCAAGTTGTATAACCTTGACATGTTTGTTAACATATCTAAAATGTGTAACAACAACCTCTTTAGCAAACACAATAAGTGCCATCAATAAGAACCATGGAAGGAATTCATAATACATAACAATAGTAGTGTTATACTCATACTTGTTTTCCTTTTAGCCATTTGGAACTGTGAGTGCAACATACAGCTCCTTAGTAGTTGCCTATCACTTTTGTTGCCTATAAGTAGCTCCAACTTGCATCTTTTAGTGGACTTCTTCTTCAACCACTTGAGATAGGTTTCACGTTTAACCTTGTATTTCTTCTTGTGGTCCTTTTGTCTTTGGCCCCACTCAAGAACCTAGGCATAATAGTCTCTTCACTTCTTGACCTTGTGCGCTAGCAAGTCCATATGATGATTCTGCTTTGCAACCTCCCTGGCAAGGGCAACCTTGCCATGGATGGCATTCTAGTACCACACCTATTTGATCTCTTTAGTTTGCAGGGAACTCTTGTTGGTAACTTGGGCCTCCACAAATTTCTTGCGATCTTTGAGATTCATGTTATCCTCAACCAACCTCTTATTTTCTTTTTCCAATGCTACAACACATTTCCATAGGAACTTATTGGAACTTTGAGCTTCCCACAAAGTTTTGGCACATGAAAATGCATAATCAGTGACACTTTCCTATAGCTTTTGTGGTACATTCTCCACATTGAATGGTAAGTTGGGTAAGGTATCGATCTCAATGGGGCAGTTGGGATCCCATCTAAACTTAGGTGCTAGAAATAACACAAACAAAATATATGCAATAACAATAGGTAGCCAGATAATTGAGAAATAACAAACAACAATAAAACTAAAACAATGCAACTAGAAAATAACTATAAAAAACTAAAAGTACAAGATAAAGTAAGTTCTTACCAACATTGGGAACAATTTGTTGCAATTGATCAATTACATCCTCTGCCATTCCTTGCATAAACTTCCTCTTGTTAAGAGTGTCAACCCATGGCTTCATGTAAAGCGTGGAGGTTGAGGTGGTGGATTGAGGCTCAGCAGCTTAGGCAAGTACAATAACGAATAAATGATTAATACCAAGCTTAAATTGAAACAACAAAAGAACTCAGACATACAAAAAAAAGGGATACATACCTAGAACATCATCTTGGATGATGATAGGGATTTCACCTAGCTATGAGTGATAAAAAATGGAGTCAAAGTCATCTAATGGAACATTGGGTAATCCCTCTTCATCATGACATTGTAGGAGCTCCTCCTCTAGGTGTTTTTGCTCCACCTCTGCTATTGATACTTGAGCCACCAACTCTTATTGCTTGCCTAATGGAACAACAAGAGAAAAACGTAATATAACTTAACATATCTTGCATAAAACAAAATAATAATATAGCCTTAGGAGATAAAAACATAATAATGCAAAATAACTAAGAAATAAAACAAATTAAAACATATGTGTGACCACATCTCATGCTTGGCGAAGTCTAACCATGAACCTCCTCTTGGAGGGTTGCTCAATCATTGGTGTTGTTTCCTCAACCATGGGCCTCTTTTGTTTGGCTTTAGTTGAACCTTTAGCTTTAGCCTGTAATGTCTTAGTCTGTTCAACATTCCCATCCTTAAGTTGGGGCTTCATTCCTATGCTGTCAGGGAAAGCACAATGCCTACCACTAAGTTCCTTAGTGGTAACAAATAGTGACTTCCCGATGTCCTTTGGTTGGTTTTGAGCCTACATAGTTGGATAAACATGTTTTACTCATGGCTTGGAGAGTTTGAATGGATCTTGGCTTACTCATTTTTCATTCTTCTTCACCACTAGGAACTCCGTGAACCTCCTTAGATATGCCACAAAGAATGCGTAATGCATGTGGTATTTTGTTGTGAGGTTGTCACAAAGTTTAAGGATCTTATTACATAGCTTAGAAGCCAAGTGACTAGCCTAGTTAAATCAAGCACCTTCTGAAAGAACCTTCTTCATGGTCCATACTTGATCAACCCTTATGATTTTTCCTTATGATAGCAACTTGGGGAACCCTTGGAAGTGGAACAAGGGATATGCCTCTCTAGCCTCTTCAACCTTGAATTAGTTAGGAGACAACCCCTTGTGACCATGACGAGTGGCCAACCACTCTTATACCTTTTCTTGGTGCTTCACCTCTTTACTTGCCTTAGTGAAAATATTTAGGCCTTCACGAGAAATGCCAAAGAGGCTGCTAAAGGTAGATTCATTAATGGCCAAGGTGTAGGCACACCATGAACCTAGGTGATGAACTTCTTCATTCCTTTGTCAATGGAGTCAATGATGTTCACCATCTCAAGAGTAGGGACAGCTGGGCTAGGGGCCATAAAGAGATGAAGCAAACCTACATTGGCAATGTTTGCTCTAATGTTTAAGGGAGCCCTACTAGCCAACCACTACTGTGCTGAATCTACCTCACCATACTTAAGAATGAGAGTTTCCTTAGAACATTCTAAAATGACAAGTGATGAGTGGCTAGGTATCCCTATACTCAACCATACAAATATGAGCGTTCACACACGATCCAGTCGAACTTTACAGACGGGCTAGTTGTGGTATCTAGATAGTTACACGTTGATCACAGTTTGCTATCTTCCCACCTAGACTAGTATTTTCTTTATCATGTATGGTTCAGTCTAGAGTGAGGTGTATGATGTGGTCCTAAACTAGTGCTACTCCTAGAGATAATGGAAAATAACTTTGATTAAGCTAAGAGGGAATGGGAGAAGAGAATCTAAGTTAGCCTAAGTGCAATGAGCATTCGTCCTTAATCGTTCATACAAATCTTGGACCTCATGTACTACTACTGGGATTACCAAGCGCATGTCCTAGGTACACTATTGGGATAACAAGTAGTTACACTTAAATGCTTGTGATTAAGTTGTACTCATTCCACATTAACAACATGAACTGTAAATGACAAGAAAGTAAATATTAACTAAAGGAAACAGTAAATAACAATTAAAAATTAAAGTAATTAAGAGCTAAGTGGATGCTACAATGATGAAGTAATCTCGATCTTTATTACCGATCATGTGTGTGTTCAAGTACGTCACACTTGAATAAAGGTTCTGTACAATTACAATCATCTCACTGTAGGCATGCATTGTGGAAAGGATTGAGATGAACTAGAAATGAACAAAAAGAATCTACTTCTACACTCACTCTAACACTAACTTACTCTCTTCCTGTGCATCTAAATGTGGTATTTATAGGCTTACACAGAAACCACGATATTGTGTATCCGATATTATTAGCCAAGCCGCAATATTGCGTACTTGATATCGTGGATCCAATATCGTGGGTCCAATATTAGAGCCTAACAAATGATGGTTTGTCATACCCTCACGATTGAATGAAACCTCATCCTTGAGTCGAACAAAATGAGAACAAGCCCAATTAATTACACAATGGATAGGTATGGGATTATTGACTGACTAGGAATTTATTCATGTTGTAGTGGAGAATTGAAACAAAAAAATTGGGACACAAACACAAAATTCCAAAATTTATTGGAACTCATGTGGTTCCTAGTGGCAGTGGTTCCTCCATGGGTCTCTTCCCCTTGTCTTGTGCTCCAGGTTTTGGAAGTTGATGGCTCTAAAGGAGTGCTTGGAGCTTATCCTCTTCAATTCAAGGGTCCTGTGCCAACCATGTTGATGCTCCAATGTTTGATGGAGTCGGCACCTCTCATGGAAACGACAATTACGGGAACATCTAATTGGCCTTGACATACCAGGCCGCAAATAGCCATCGTTCCTCTTCATAGGCTTTGGATTTATCCTTGTATTCTTGGTAATCCATAAGCCATCGAGCCAAGTTTTCTGTGACATCTTTTTGTCCTTGGTAGTTGGTTTTGATCACGTTTAACTTAGAATTTTCCACTACTAATTTCTGTAGCATCTTCTTGTGCTCAACAAATTCTATTTCATACTTCATGTAGGTGGTTGCTACATGCTTCTCTAGCTCTGTTCTCAGGTGACATGTTGTTAACATGGCTAAATTGGCATACCACAAGTTTGCCAATTTCATGTACTTCATAAGATCTTGTATCTGCAGGTTCTGACTTTTGAACTGCTTAGTGGACAAATGCATAGGTATCCAATATGGCCCGCCAATCAATGTTTTGAACACTGAGAGTGTTGATATGGGCCTTGACCATATGGATTTATTTTTCAATTACTTTCTTGTATCCCCACCTGATCCTTGAAGTGTTCCTTTAGCTTTTCATGTTGCTTGGCCTCGTTTTGTCACACGCTTATTTGAATTTCCATCTTTTGATGGATTGCGTGCACCTCCTCCATTGAAAGGGTTCAATTTTCTTTGGCCAAGTGATTATGTCCTATTTGACCTTGACTAATTGTTCTCATAACTGCTGAAAATTTTCTTCAAGAACATTCTTTTGTTTTTTCATGGTGGTCAATCGGAGATTATCTATGGTAAGCTATTTACTCTCCTCTTGTAAGGCCTTGAGTTCTTTGGCATGTGCATATCTCTGAGCTTGTGCCTTAGAAGCATCCCAAACGGCCATCTCTTTCTTTTCTACCACTTTCTTATTTTCTGCCAACAATTTATTAAGTTGCTCTATCAAAAAGGACTCTAGCTGGTCTACAGGGATGAATTGAGATGGGTCCTATTGTGCAGCTTGCAAGGTGACGAGTCTCTCTTGGAGTCTTTCCAACTTTGCCTTTGCATGCTCAACCTTGATCTCTGCCATAACCAGCTTCCCTTTGGTGGATATGAGGTCTGATTGAGTTGTTGTGACATCTTGAGGGATGTCAAATAAGGATGTCATCACTTGTCTTATCTACAGCAATTGATCGAGAACATCCTCATGCTCTGCAAGAGTCATTGAGGGACTAGCCACAGTTTAAGCATTGTGTGCTTCCGTAAAATCTACCGGTGGCACAATAGGGACATTGAATGATTCTTTATGTGGTTTGTGACCACTTCTGCTGCTCTTGCTACATCTTGGTGCTGCATGACCACTACTGTGGCCCCTTCACTAGTTTTTAATTACACCTAAAAAGATGCAGTGTTCCCTGAGATCTGTTGTGACCAGTGTGATTCCCCTCTTCCTCTTTGGATTGACACCTCACCCTATGAACGATTGATGGAGATCATGGATCATACGGTATCATCTATGACTTGGGAGAAGTTGGTCTCATCACGGCTTCCCTAGCTGGTTGTCTTAGCAATGGCTCATCACAGTCGATAATCCTGTGGCAGTGGCGGTAGTTGATCTTGCTGGCATGTGCTGGGTCTCGCTTCTTATTTTTGATTGGGCCTTGTGCTTGGGAGTTGGCTAGGCCCTGTAGTTTGAGTTGTAGTGGGCCCCACCATATGTTCTCGTTCTAGCTCTAGTGTCTCACTAGCACTTTTCGTTGGGGATGGCGGCTTCAGCAATTCAGCAAATGAAGCATTTTGGACTCTTCTGGGGATGTCATTGGTGTACCCCAAAATTCTAACATGCCGGCATAGCTTTCTGATGAGACAAGAGAAGGGCAATGTGAACTTATCTATCTTGTGTTCATCAAATCTCCTCAAAATATCTGTTAGATATATATGGGGTAGGTTGGCATTAACTTTTCCCATCAATATTACACTTCCTCTAGTTGCATATGTGGAGATTTTGTTTAGCCCTTTTGTGGGGAAGATGTGATATGTACAGATCTTGAAATATATTCTCTCTTCCAGTGTCAACTCTCTGTACATTTTTTCCTCCTTGCTGTATGCCCTTTTCAACCAGATCTTTCGTGCATCAGCATCAAAGTGAGTGGGCACGTGAGCAACTTTTGTCCCTGTATTCGGAAGATTCAACACTTTTGAAATGGCTTTGGTAGAGAAATATACAGAAACACCACAAATATCAACTATGGTGTCTTCTTCTTTATTATGCCAAAATTGATACATCTCTCCCAGGTACCAGGCACCACTTTTAGAGAGAATAGGCCATAATGGGGACCCTTTGAGTTGGTCCCTGACTACCTCAGGAGCAAACTTAATGAAAGGTTTAAAGTTGAGTTCCATGATCATGGTTGCTGACATGGACCTTTCATGAATCACCTGAATGCATTTTGGGGACAACGTGAGATGTTGCCCCTGTTTAGGTGCTTCAGCGGTTCCTCTTTTAGCTTGTCCCGATTACATAGTAATAGGAGGCTCTTGATGGATGCTGAATGATTTTGCCTCTTGTTCTGCATGTTCCTCAAGAGATGCTTGGCCTCTGCCTCTCCTTGGTTGTTTGGAGACACCTTGAGAGGGTACTCCTTACTGTCCAAATTTAGGGATCATTTGTAATCACACGGGGCCGAGTATTAGTAAGGTTATTTACAAAATTTGACTTATACCCTTACTTCTTACCTTTAATGAATTTTTTTCTTGTTTACTGTGATCTAGAGTTACAAAATTTTATGAAAATGTACCCTAAAAGTTTTGATATTAGGCCTAATTTAATTAGGTGGCTCTAAAATTTAATTCTCATGGTGTGGGTGAAGAGATGAAATTGATTTTGGCAACATGTTTAACATTTTAACTATCATTTACCCTTTATAATATCCTTTCGAAGATGATGAAATTTGAAAAAATTATGTGCAACTTGGAGCGTACCCTTCCCCCACGACTAAGCTGAACACTCCAGGTTCAGACAGGTTCAATCAGAATGGGAAGCAGAGCGTTATTGAGCAAGTTATGGATGTTTGAATGATAGGTGCGCAAGCTAGCAAATTTGTGGAAGAAAATTTGAACAACTCCCCTTGCATGAATAGTGAAAAATGATGTTGATGTGCACGGGGGGTCCATATATACAGTTGTTATGGACGCGATATCGCGTACCCGATAGCGTGGACCCGATATTGCATCAGACTAGATATCGTGTCGGACCTGATATGGAGGCCTATTGAAAATAGGGTACTTAGTAAAATTAATGAATTTTTAAATTTCCAAGGCTAGAAATGAAGGATTTGAGGTTAATTGGAAAGGTCCAGGGTAACATTGAAAAGACCAGGATGCATAAAAGGTATAATGGGGTAGAATCTGATAATGAAATTCATGAATAGAGTGAGGAAAAAGGACATGTTATTGTGCATAAGAACGTTTGAATTAAAAGGATGATAAAGGAAAGAATAGATTTGGCAATTAAGTACTTGGAGGGTATAAAATGATGTGGCGGTGTGCAACAAGTACAAATTACAAAAGTCACGCAAGTGGATCCTCCCCAAAGCAGGTTCCAACCTATAATTTCCTTGCATAACCACACCTTAAAATGTTCGTAGGCACTAGAAGGGTACACCAATGCAACAAAACATACACACATGTTAAATACCACCGTAATGAGGTATGAGTTTTATGCCACACAAGACACAAGTTAGAAATACTTAGACAGTGAGATGAAACAAATCGTAGAAAGGATTGAAGAGATTAGGACATGAGGTAACTAACCGAAGGCATAATGAATCCTAAGTATAGGGCATGATTAATGTGTCATTAGCCTGTCACTCCAAAATCAAGACCAAGTCCATTCTTTCGATGAGTGACATCGCATTGTTTCATCCAATGATGGACAACCATAAGAGCATTATGATAGCAAGGTGTATGAGCACTTGGCATTTTGTCTAAGGGAGGAGTGATTTGGAATTTCTCTATGGCACACATGCTTGTTGTGTTTTTTTTTTCTAGTTGCTTTGGCACTTTGTTTTCCCCAACAATGAACCGAAGAAGTTGCCAACCTTTAGGCATGGGTGCATGTCTTTCTAGTGGGACCCCTTAGAATAGCATTGGGTTTTTTTTTATTAAGTGCCTTTATTACTCTTACTCCCATTGTTGTTAGATCTACAAGGATCTTAGTACAACCAAGCTGCATGATAGCACCTATAGATGTCACCAAAAGGAATCCACAAGTCCCCTTGATGTCACACCTTGGCCATTCCTTCTTAGTCCATCATTCTTCGCTTTGGGCATAATGAGCACAAAATTACTTTTAAGTTTTCATGATGGCAAGAATATCATCGTACCCAGAGTAGAACCCCTTATTAATAGAATAGGTGGGTGGATTTTGTCGGCTCACTGTCCAAATAATTAGTCACTTGTGACTGGTTACATGAGTGTTTTATTCATAGATGAGATTACACACAAAAAGATAAAACAATAAATTAGAAATGAAAAACTAGAAAACAAAAAATTGTAAAATCAAAGAAAAAGAAAAACATTTTACTAATTCTGCTTGTTAAAATGGGGGATGTCCCTCATGATTGAACCTTTGATCATGTTAAGAATTAATAAATGGAAAGTGTGGATCCATGCATGTTGGAAATGTTGGGGATCGATCATATCCAAACCACTGGGTGTCTTTTGAGGTGGTGGTAGGAATATACCCAAATTGGGGTTCACACACTTAATTGTAGTAGGCATAGTGGGGCAGATTATAAGATGTGGTTATCCGATAAGGAGCTAACCCACTATGGCACTCCTGACCATAAGATGGTATGCAAGGATCAATATGTCTCCCTACGTGGTTATATTCATTAGGTTGCATAGTTGTTGGAGTGTTGATTGGTGGCCTCGAGAAGGTAACAGGAGGTGTTGTGTTTGAGGAAGCAGATGCATCACAACACTGGACTTGTGTTGGGTTGGAGGATGTAGTGGTTTCGGAAGTGTGCAGTCTCTTCCTTTGGTCATGCCTAAAGAAAGGGCGCTTTTGACGTTGTGGAGGGCCTTCACTGTTGTTGATCATAGCAGCACAAGTAATGTTCATGGGTTGGTGCTGTGGTGTAAAACCTTCTGATACTATTGGTGGCGATGTAGAAGGAGGTGAAGGATGAGAATATTGAGGGTAAGGAGGAGTATACGGAGCATGAAGTGGTGATCTTGTTGGAGAGGACATGGGTTGATAGTACTTAGGAGAATGATAATGATGTGGTGAGATAGCGGATGTTGACCTAGTTGGGGAAATAGGATGTTGAACCTGATAAGCACTTGGGTTTGGATGGTATGAAGGGTATGACTAGTTTGAGGGTGGCCTCCCCCATGACTGGAATTTTGGCCACTATGGCTGAACATGGTATTTCTATACGAACTCTGGATGTAACATTCCTCCCCAATGCTCATGTAAATGTGANTCAATAAGACCAAAATCTAGAATTAGCAAAGCTCCATGATCATGAACAGGAGAAATCAACTCACCTCAAGGAGGTGGAATCATCTTTGCCAAT
>MNCI01016519.1:489247-542786 GCA_015680685.1 Gnetum montanum
CCATCCATGATGTGATACATTAGCCTTTCCTCGAAGAACCCATGTCCTGGGCATTTGTTTAACAAAGAGTAATATATTTCTAAGGCCATGTCCAAGGGTTTATATTGCCTTTGTTTCCATTCTTGGATTTGTATCCTCAAGGCTGACACTCTTGCATATGTTTGATATCTTTCATTGAAGAGTTCTACCATTGTCGGCCAACGTTGAATTGATTTTGTTCTTAAGGACCTGTACCATACTTTTTCTTGGAGAATGAATGTCGTAGGAAAGCGCTTATGTTTTTGCCACCCATTATCAATATTGTTCCATACATAGGCATCATGGAAGGCTTGTAAATAATGTTGCGTATCTAAATCATAGCCTCCTGAATATTTGGGAAAGTTGTTTAAATTAAGCATGGGTAGACGACTTTGCTTATGATGCCTGCGAGATATTCGAATAGCCTCTTGTATATGCATTAGGCTCTTAGTTGCCAGCAGGGGTTCATCGTCACTAGGTAGGTTATGGAATCATGAATTGGGATGATGTTATCTTCGTTTATCTACATAGGAGACCCCTACATCAGATTGAGTACTCTAAACTTCATCTTCATCATCGTATAATTCGTTGGTTCTCCAATGAATTACCTTACTGGTTGTTGCATTGTCATAGTCTTGTGAGAGAGACATTGTTATGAATTGTGTGTGACTTATTTGCAATTACTTCTTTCTGAAAGATATATCATCAAAGCTTCGTTACAATGATCTTGGATGATATAACTAATCTAAATAACTAGCACCGTCCCTAGCAATGGCGCCAATGATGAGTGGCTAGGTACCCCTACACTCAACCATATGAATACAAGCATTCATGCACGATTTGGTTGAACTTGGCAGACGAGCTAGTTGTGGTATCTAGATAGTTACAAATTGATCGCAGTTCGCTGTCTTTCCACCTCGACTAGTATTTTCTTTGTCACGTATCGTTTAGTCTAGAGTGAGGTGTATGATGTGGTCCTAAACTAGTGCTACTCCTAGAGACAATGGAAAATAACTTTGATTAAGTTAAGAGGGAATGGGAGAAGAGAATCTAACCTAGCCTAAGAACAATGAGCATTCATCCTTAATCATTCATACACATCTTGGACCTCGTGTACTACTACTGGGATTACCAAGCACATGTCCTAGGTACACTACTAGGATACCAAGTAGTCACACTTAAATGCTCATGATTAAGTCATACTCATTCCACATTAACAGCATGAACTGTAAATGACAAGAAAGTAAATATTAAGTAAAGGAAATAATAAATAACAATTAACAATTAAATTAATTAAGAGCTAAGTGGATGCTGCAATGATGAAATAATCTCGATCTTTATTGGCAGTCATGTGCATGTTCGAGTACGTCACACTTGAATAAAGGTTCTGTACAATTACAATCATCACACTGTGGGCATGAACTGGGAAAAGGGTCGAGATGAACTAGAAATGAACAAAAAGACTCTACTTGTACACTCACTCTAACACTAATTTACTCTCTTCCTATGCACCTAAATGTGGTATTTATAGGCTTACACAGGAACCACGATCTTGTGTATCCGATATCATTAGCCAGGCCGCGATATCGCATACCCGATATCGTGGATCTGATATCATGGGTTTGATATCGGAGCCTGACAAATCATGGTTAATTAGCAAGTGTGATGGTGGAGGGTGTGCTAGCACCTACAATACAATGAAAGGCCTATTAGCTTAAGCATAAGCACGTATAACCAATATATAACAAGGATAACCAATCAAAACCAAATTTATAACCAATCATAATCAACAAAACCTTTTAGACACTTAAATCCTAAGTAACCTATGATCATACAACCATGAAAATATTGAAAAAAATAAAAGAATTTAAAATTATTACCTTTCTTGCTCAAAGAGGATTGCATGGGGGCCTCAATGGATATTCAAGCAAGATCTACCTTGGCTGACCAACCATGTGCTATCCCATAGTCAACACACCATTGGTAGGCATTGGAGTAACATGTGGTGTACCTGCCCAAGTCTCCTTTGAGTTGATCCACCACCTCAAGCCTCACTATGGGACTTTTAGCGAAGACCTTTGGCACTATTTGAGCCAAGGATAGGAGTTGATCATTCTTTATGAATCCTTTGTCATTCATCTTGTACTTGCAAACATGCCCATTTAAGTAAGAAAAATGTTAAAACCAAATAGTCTAATAAAGACAATAATTAAAATAGCCAAAAATGAAAAATTAAAATCATGCTTACCCTTCCATGTGGTAGACAGTACTGGGAGGGTTTTGAAATAGCATGTGGGCCTAGTGACCAACTAGTAAAGTGTTTTTGGCACTATACAAGTTGAACTCGGGCATGTCCCAAATCTTGGAAAGTTGATGTGTGCCCATTGTATAAGTGCCATCAAGCACTTCATCCTATGCACTTGTGTTAGGATCATCTTCAAGAAACTTGATGATCAAGCTGGAGAACCTAGGAAGTTGTCTTAATGATGACATTTGTTGTGTGAGATGATAAGTATGACCATATCATCACACTAAAGGTTTGCAATAGAAAGGCCAAGAACTCTTTTGCCCCAAAATTGAACCATAGGGAGTCATGCTATAATGTCATGTGTGGGGGTGGGGTGTTAGGCCCCAAGGTGTGGATGTAATAGAGCAATTCCACCATCTTAATCACCACTAATATGGGCTTGAGGAAGGCCTTGCAAACAATAACAACAACCACTAAAACCATAAACAATGATAGCCAAGTAGGAACCAAAGTTAAATAGCCATAATTACAATAACTTTAATGTGAACATTGCCATTCAAAACAAACAACCAAACCTATGGTTCCAACACTTAGAACCAAAACCAAAACTAGGAATAACTAAAAATCATATATAACCAAGTGACCTACTAACAATTGATGGTAGTTTTGATGGTAAGATATGCATAAAATTCTAAAATCATTTTATGTAGAAACATCAAAAACATGAAAACTAGCTTGTAACTACTACAATAGTCACAAACACCAATTTGAATTTTACAAAATTTTGCTAGGCATCCTAGTTAATGGTGAAATTAGCCATAGTAAACAAATCTAGGAAGGCTAGTTAAAATTTTTTAGAAATTCAAATGACTATTGAGAACTAAAAATCAACATGTAAACAACTTTAAAAACCTTTGAACATAATCACAAAAATACACCAACAATACCAATGCTTCTTGTACAAATAGGGAGGTTTGTAGTTTTCATAGCCAAAACTATAATTGTATAGAATTGTTTACACTTGGTAGAAAATGACAAATGAGAAGTCAAGATTTTTCCTAAGGCTGGGAATTGTGTGGGCATGAAATTCAATGGAAGTTAACATCTATGATGAAGTTCCAAACTTGGAAAAAGTTTTGAACACAAACTAAAACCATAACAACATTCAACAAAAACTTCACAACAACCCAAAACTATAGAAAATGACTATAGTATATGACTAACAAAAAATACTAATTTTTTTTTAATTTGGCCAAAACCACTTTCAAACCCATCCTAACACTTGTAGGCATCCCTAGAAATCTGGGACATTGGTTGGAAAAATTTTCTAAAGTGGCAACACTACCCATCTTCACAAGGATAAAACTGTAACAACCAAAAACCTTTATTTGTACCCTTCAACTGAAAAAATCATCAAAAATCAACAATGTAATGAAATTTAGTGATTCAATAGCTATTAGAATTCTTAAACAAAAAAATATATATCCCAAATCATAAAACACAAAATATCCTAGCCATTTTTGTAGTAAAAAAAAATGCAAAACTAATAGGAACAAAATTGTAATAGTAAAACCCTATGTTGCGCGAGTTTATGAAAAAATTCGCCAAAATTTAACTACACTTCAAAATTTAGTGATTCCTTAGCTGTTGGAATCCTAAAAAAAAAAAAAAAATTTCCCAAACTTGAAAACCAAAAAGGTATTAACTATTTTGATACAAAAAAATACCAAAATACCATGAAAAATGGCCAAAAAATGAAAACCTAATATACACTACCTTACAGAAAAATTCGTAGCAATTTAACTGTAAGTTAGAATCCACTGCTTCAAAAATTCATTTGACCATTAAACATAGTACTACAACCCCATGGCCATAAAAATTAAAATTTCTAGATCGTTTGAACACAAAGAAATGCAAAATTGGTGTTGTTTTTTTTACCCTAAATATAAGGATAATGCATAGAGTTAATTAACATAAATTTTTAATTCAACATACACGAATCTCATGGCCAAAGAAACATAAAAAATCCATAAACATAGCCTAGATCTAAGATAGAAATTTTTTAAAATTTAATTCCAAATAATGAACAAAACTAGATGACCAAAAATGCCTAGGTTTCAAAGGAAATTTTGCACAAAATGGTTAGGATTTGTGTACCTGGGAGTCATGGCCATAGAGTCTTCAATAATTATTAGCCATGGTAGGAGGAAAAGGTCTTGGGTAGCTTCATCCACCTCCTTCAGGGTTGGATTCCTACTAGTTGAAGCCTTTCTCTTAGACATGATGACAACCAACTTCAAAAACCACTGAAATACTTGAGTTTATGGGAGATATTTGATAGCTACATTGGCCTCTTAGTGTAGAATGATAGGACTACACTGAGGATGAAGGTATTAGAGGCTAAAATAAGATTAGCACTTTGATGCTAGGCTTAGAAGCTTGAAAGTGATGAGAAGATAATGATTTGTGCAAAATTGTGTTTTGGATTTCACTCTCGAACTTATGTGCTTGCTACCAAAACCCTAGGTTTCCAAAACACTCACCCAAGTTTCCTTGAACTTAATGATCATAATTAGTAAGTAGGACTATGTTGGGTGAGTGGGAAATCAAGCCATGAAAAAACTTAAATTCACTAGGCACCTATGTAGTAAGCCAACGGAAATCCTAACACACATGGATTTTCAACTTAGGATGGTGACTATGTTGGGGTTTAAGCACATAGAAGCTTTGAAAATGAATTCTAGAACCTAAATACTACCAAAACCCACCTGAAAACCATTCACATAGGCCATAAAAACTTATGCCCAAAATGGAAAACCAGGTGTTGACATGGACAGAAATTGAGCAACAAGGAAGGACAAAACCCATACCAAAACTTGCTATTTTTAGCAAGTACACTGACAAGCAAACTAACTATGTTGGCCAATGTACTCACTAGTAGGAGGATGTTTTGTGCCATCAACCAATCTCTTGACTAACCCTAAAACTGCAACACCATGCACCAAACCTGACTAGAATTTCTCGCAACTTTGAAATTCCATTAGACTAGGCAAAAACATCCAAATCCATTTTCTTTGCATGGACTACACTAGGAGAGATCCCAAGTACATTTGTCATGTAGTCCTAGCATAGTTGAGCAAGGAATGAATATTAAATACCTAACATAACCTTCATAATCTCCAGTAGCCTTAAAATAGTAAGTAATTGATCCAAAATAAGTCAAACTCCATTCAAAACTTGTGAGTATGCTGGGGATAAGTCCATCTACGCTACCCAATGTAGACAGCTAGGGGATGGACATCAAAAGTGAAAAATAGTAGTTGAAACGTCATATCTTAAACACCAAACCTTCCCATCAGTCTTGGTAGACATGAAATGATAAATAACCAAGAAAAAACTAGCTAAAACCTATTTCTATTTTGGACTACATTGAGGGTGTCCTTGACTACATTGACTAGTGTAGTCCTAGCATAGTTGGATGAGGGTGGATTACCAAAACTAAGTAACAACCTCCAAACTATCATATTTTGACTCTAGGACTCCTTCAGAACGTCNTGGATTTCTATGGTTAATCAACTAGGCTCTTGGATTCCTAGGGTTACCGGTGTTCCTAGCCAAGGTTTTGGCTCAAGATGGTTGATTTTGGAGGTTGCTTAGGCTTTGAAATGATGATTTTCCATTTGAACTACACTCATCGATGTAGTTGAGCCTAGCCTCTACATAGATGAGGTAAATCTGGCATTTCCAAGGTCAAAACGCAGTGGAACTATAACTAGGTAAGGCCAACCGAGATTCTAGGTTTTCAAGTTAGTTTCTGGACTATTTAGAGTGTCAAACCACTAGTCAAATTAATCTAAAATCATGACTACACTGGCACTACACTAGCCAGCATAGTCCAAGCCTCCTCTAATGTAGTCACGACATGAATCTTGGATTTTGGTGCAATTCCATCGTCAATTGACTAGGTTTTTGGATTCTATGATCACTAGTGTNATACATGACTAAACTGGAATAGGTCATGACTATGATGGGCATTATAGTCCCAGCATAATCATTAATGAGCATTAAAGTATCACGTTGACAGGCCCCCATGGATGTGAACTCATCGATGGGTCCCTATCGATGAGGCCCCATTTACATGGTGTTGCTTTGTCGATGGGGTAATGTCTAAGGGCCCTTGTGGATGCACCCTTGTTGATGGGCCATCATCGATGGGGTCCCATTTATGTGGTGTTGCCTTTGCTATGTCTATGGGGCCCCGTTGACGTAGTCCTGTAGTAAAAACTATAAATATGAGTTCCTAGATGTGTATATGGGACATTAAGTCATAGTAGTAGCTGAACACTTGTAGTTTTCACATTCAAAAGTTAGAATATTTTCTAAGTGCCTGTAGTAGGAGTCATTGAGTGTACGGATCTTTATTTGAGCACTATTATAGTTGAGCACGATAGTGTGTGTAGCAATAAAGATGAGCTTCTTGATAAACCTTGCAGCATTTTGGATAGTTTAAATGTTTTATTCATGCATTTAATGTTTTTAGTTATTTATTTAATGTTTCTTAATAATTAAGCTGATTAAGTGATTAAGTAAGATAAGCTAAATAGATTAAATACATAAGTATGACTGCTTCGAATGTAAACATGTATTCGCTTGATAATCCTAATAGTGCTATTTCTTGGTGCACCTAGCAGCGTAGCACTTAGTAACCCAGTAGTGGATACGTGGGTTTAGGACATGTACAGAAAATGGGATCAGATGCTTATGTTAGGACTAGTTAGAGATTTGTTAAATAGTTCAATTAGATTAGTTTTCAATTTACTTCATCTCTCTTTTCAAGCACCAAAATCGTAAAACATAAAATGAAAAAAATCATATGCCTTGATTACACTTAACCATACCTTTGTACTTCATAAGTGTAATTGGGAAGACAATAAACGACCATTAGGGAAAGGTTCACTTTCTAGAAGATTAGCATATCGAAAACTAGGGAGTCCACGAAATTCGACTAGATCACATGTGAATGCTCTATGATTCGTATGGTTGGGCGTAGGGGTACCTCTTCACTGCTTATCATTGGTGCCATTGTTGGGGATTCTCTTTTGTTGAAATTTGTGCTATCTAGGTTTAGTGAATATTATAAATATCGTTAGATGAATCCCAAGGTCGACATCATTCTCATATTTCATAATTACAAAAGCACATTGATATTTGATTTGTTTGTAAAATGTCTTCTTCTTCTCGTAGGTGTGATGATGTTAAACCACTGGCCCCTTAGGAGTGCAAAGTAATATATACTCATCCAGATGAGTATGTGCCTAATTTCATCTTCGATGAGCAACTGCGATGGCGTGATATGGAAGGCAACATTGTAATGCCTCCTAATTGATCTGTTCTTGTGATGCTGCTTCAAACTGTTAAGAAGCTAGGCATCTACAATCTTCAAGAAGAGTATGTTGTACATGACTATGAATACCAAGACTACCATCCACTAACACACAACATAGGTGAGATTGACACCAAGAGAGGCATCATGAGTTTGCAAAGGAAAAATAGTTCATTAACCCCTTTTTCCTACTAAAACAAGGCAACAATGAGGACCCTCCCTGAGGGGGCTCTCAACATGAGAATTCTCCATACCTTATTATTGGTGATGAGGATGTGGCCTTGAATCTATGGTTTACAATTAATAATCTAGGTTCAGGAAAAGATGGCAGTCATGGCAGGAGATCAAACAAGCATCAAGATGATAAGAAAATTGATGAACATGGCTGTGACAATTGAAGGGGAATTGGTGTACACCATGGTGGTGGCTATCCTCCTCCCTCTTCACTTTCTTCATTTAAATCTTTTTTTTCTTCTTCCGGTTTTAAAAGATGTTGTAGAAGGAATAATCATGATGGAGGTGAGTAGCGGGGTAATAATATTGATCACCATGCCCACAATAATTGAAGGGGTAATAGAGGACATCATTGGCGACAATGAAATAATGATGATGATGAACGTTTTTTGGAAACTCTAAGCATGGTTAACATTGTAGAGGCATTCAAGATCCCAGCTAAGCATGTGAAAGATGGTTAGATCAAGCACTTAGACATGAACAATATCCCAAGATTTGATGGGGGATATAACTCTGATTTGCAACACCACCTACAAGCCTTTCACGATGCTTTTGCCTTACAAAACATTGAGAATGAGGTAGAAACTCAAAATCTTTCCTAGGACACTCATCAAGAAAGTAGAAAGCTAGTATTAGTCATTAGAGTTGGAATCTATCCATAGATGGAGTACCATGCTAGAACTATTTAATGACAAATACCAGACGTACTTTAGAGTGGCCAACCTAAGAAGGAAAATTAATGGTTGAAAACAAGGAACACATGAGTCCTTAGATGCTACCATGGGTAGATATTATTCTCTTTTACATTGATGCCCTAGTCATGGTTATTCTCAGAGGGAACAGGTTTGCCACATCGTAGATAGGCTCAGAGTAGAAACCATAAGAACTTTTAGGGTTTATGCCCAAGGGAGACTATTTGAACTAAGGGGTCATTACATAAAAAGGTTGGTAGAGTAGGTTGCAAAAGAAGAAGTGAGTTGTGAAAAAGTGAAAGTACAAAACAATATAATAGGGACCCTTCCATAAGGAAAAGGGAGGTTAACTTTGTAATGAGGATGAGTCACCACTTGACAAAGTGGTAAACAAGAAAACCTTGCCCATCTAAAAATTTGTTTATGATATTTTAACAAAGGTTGATAAATTATAGTTCTCTTTGGATGAAAAATTCCAAACTACTATGAAGATTGCTGAAGAATCCAAAGAGCGAAATAGTAATCATGATTGCAAGAGGTGGAGAGAAGATGAATGTGCCTACCAAAGAGATAAGGACAAAGCTGCTATAGTAGAAGAAGTTGTGGAGACAAGCTTTAATGATGATGATGTTGGGTGTGAAATTTGTCAATATGAACATCTTAAGGGATGTTGCCATGTGGTGTCACACTTACAAGAGTCTGGGATGTATGCGTTGAATCCTCGCCTAGCACAAAGGCAAGCACCCAAATGATTATCTTATCCTCAAGGCAATCCAAGGTAATTCCACCAGCAACAATAAACTTACTATTCGAGTGAAGCTCCATCATAGTCATATGAGCAATACTAGCAATGACACCAAACATAGTCATGGGGAATGCCATAGCCAAGATAATAGTACCCTTATAGGCAACCAAATCCATAAGAGTACTATGTTCAGCAGCCTATTTATCCACAAAGCTTTGTAGGCCATGCCTCATTCCAACATCACTATTACCCTTTAAAGTACCATTGAACTCATTCACCATCTACTTGAGGGAAGCACCAATATCCATATCATCCTCCACATTCATCTACATACATCTCTCTACCCTCAACCTAGTTATGTCATGCTCCATTCATCTACATTCCCTCACAACTGCAATAATGAAATCCTATAAGGGCTATCCATTCACAACCGACCTTCAAGCTAAGTGGTTCAGACAATTGATCTAGGAAATGATGAATTTTCCAACCTAGTAGTCCTTCCAAACCCTCATAACCTAATGCGATTGGTCACCTTATATCTCCAATATCTTCTTCCTCTACATTAAACACATTTGAGTACCGTTCAAATTAAACACTGCCTTAGATGCACATTATGATGTTAACTCATGATATAGATGATTGGATCAAGGTTGGAAGCCTTTCCATGAAAATATTTGACTTAGGAAGTCCTCTCATTTACTTACAGATCATTGGACATGAGCCATGCAAGGCTCTTCTTGATTTTAGTTCTAGTGTCAATCTCATCTCCCATGACATGTACAAGGCCTAAAACCTACCACCTCTTAAAAAAAGCAACATTCATTTGGAATTGGTAGATTAGTCAATCATTGTTTCTTTGGGATTAGTGGAGGACATTGTGACTACAGTTTGTGGATGGTCTTATCTTTCTAATTTTTTGGTGATCAAGGTAGAAAATATGAAAGGCGACATCCCCATCATTATGGGATGTGCATGGTTAAGCACTGTTGATGCACGAATGGGCATCAGGGACATGTCCTTGGAGATCTCCAAGGAGAATGAATTTGGATGACTAGAGAAGAAGTGTGTTCCATGCATCATGTATAGCAATAATGAGTCCAATTGCATGCAATTAGTTTGGTCCATTAAGAGTACATTCATTAAAGCATGCAATTAGTTTGCACATGAAATAGATATCAAAAGGTGCCTATATGTAGTAGTCACAAAATAGGAGGGTGCTTAGTGGCTAATAGTTGACTCTAATAGCAATACACTATGAATGGAACCTACTAAAAGCTTGACATATGCTTATGTCAAAGGCATGGATGAACTTGAGAAATTTCACTACCAAATCTTTGATGATGAAGATGATGACACCTATTAGGGAGAGTTAAAAATCCTTGATAATTTCAAGATAGAGCCCTTAGAGTTAAAAACTCTACCAGCTAGCATGGAGTATGCATTTTTAAACAATGGCAAGTTGGTTATAATTAATGTAAATCTTGCTCCCAAACAAAAAGATAAGTTGTTGAAGGTGGTCAACAAATGGCTAACAACATTTACTTGGTCATATCCCAAATTGATTGGAATTGATCCAAGGATATGCCAACATTGTATCTACATTGACCTAGCCATGAAGCCAAGAAGGTAGCCGTAAAGGCAACTGAATCCAAAATTGAAGTAGATCGTCAAGGAGGAAATAGAACAACTCTTCAAGGCAAGGTTCATCTATTCCATCATGGATCATGAGTGGGCTAGCCCACTCATAATTGTGCTAAAGAAAGGTAACAAGTGATGGGTTTGCATCAACTTTAGGCTATTCGACATGGTAACATTAAAGATCATTTTCCATTACCATTTGTGGACCAAGTGTTGGACACTATCTCCGGGCATTGGTAGTATAGCTTCTTGGATGGTTATAGTAGCTATAACTAGATTTAGATTGTGCTAGAGGATTAGGCCAAGACAACATTCATGAGTCCATGGGGGACTTTTGCATATTGTAAGATTCCATTTGGTCTGTGCAATGCCCCTAAAACATTTGAATGCCTGGTCTTTAGTAGTTTTCAACAATAGATTGGTACTGGGGTAGATGTCTTTATGGATGACTTCTGTACATATGGGGTTACATTTGAGCAAGCCCTAGATTGCCTTGAGCAAGTACTGAAAAGATGTGTTGAAACGAACGTTAGGATCAATTGGTAGAAAAGATGCTTCATTTGTCTAAACCACAGAGTGCAAACATGCATTCAAATAGTTGAAGGAGAAACTCATAGAAACTCCAATTCTACAAGCACTAGACCAGTCTAGGCCATTTCATATAATGATAGATGCATCTAATTATGCCTTGGAAGTCATGCTTATGTAGTTGGATGGTAAGAAATGTCCATATTACATCCATTGTCTGAGCAGAAGTATTGTGGGTGCACAATTGAATTAAACCACCACAGAAAAAGAACTAATGGTAGTGGTGTATGGTCTAGCTACAAAGTGTTTGTGCACATAGATCATAGTGCCATCTACTTCCTAATCAACAAGCTAACGGTAAGTCCCTGTATCACACGGTGGCTCATGATCTTTTAGGAATCCAATCTCACAATGGTAGATCAGAAAGGGACTAAGAATGTGATCGTTGACCACCTCTCTTAGTTAAGATGGGATAATAAAGAGGAGGAGAGCCTACTCTTTGATTAATTTCTAGATGAACTCCTCTTTATAGGAGTAATAAATGACCAAGTGCTCCTTGAACTAAAATGATATGATGACATCTTTACTTACCTTATTACTCAAGAGATGCTATAAGATTTGGACTTTAGGAAGAAATACTAGTTTCTTTATTAGGCTAAGTACTTCATGGAAATCAACGGACACCTTTACAAGGTGTGCATTGATGGCTTGGTTCATTGGTGTGTCCCTAATATAGATCAATTGTGTGTTCTCCAATATGCTCACGAAGGCCCTTGTGGAGGTCACTATGCAAGGAGATGCATGGCCATAAAAATCTTAATGGCAAGCTATTATTAGCCTAAAATATTTAGGGATTTCCACCAATTTGTTCGATCTTGTGAACGTTGTCAATGAGAAGGTGGGATAATTGCATGAATGGAGGGTCCTCAATAGTGGATTCAACCATTGGAACCCTTTGACATATGAGGCTTAGACTTCATGGGTCCCATCATGGCCATGTCCAATGGGAAGGCATACAGCATTATAGTAGTTAACTACTATACCAAATGGGCAAAAGCAGCAGTTGTCACTGACTGCTACTAGATTTGTACAAAAACATATTGTAAATAGGTTTGGGGTGCCACATGTACTAGTTTCTGACAATGCAACTCATTTTACAGGTGCCACTTTAGAAAGTTGATGTAATGCTTAGGGTTTGAACATAAATTAACAATACCATATCACCCCCAAGCTAATGGTCAAGCAAAAGTCACTAATAGGGAGATTATAAAGATCCTAATAAGGACCATAAGTAAATATAGGAGAGATTGGAGTACAAAACTCAACGATGCCCTTTGGGCCTACCACTCATCATGAAAACACCCTATTGGCTACTTGTCTTACAAGTTGGTGTACGGAAAACTTCCAACACTTCTAGTGCAATTCAAGCTTTGTACACTTTCAACAACTTGTTACTTGGACCTTGACTTGAACCTAGCACAAAGAGAATGATTGATAAACCTGAATGTGGTAGATGAAAATTGATTAGTGGAAATATATTTGAATGAAGTACATAAGGCATTTAACAAATAACGACATGACCTTAGAATAGGAAAAGGAAAATTTCAACTAGGAGATAAGTTTCTCTATTGGAATCCCACACACATATCACAGAAGAAAAAGTTCCAAACATTGTGGGAGGGACCTTCTGTAATTGATGAAACCTTTTCTTGTGGGGCCATGATCATATACAAACTTGAGAGCCCAAGCAAAAAGCAGTTGATCAACATCCAATAGATAAATTATTTCCATGAACCAAAGCAACCTAGTGCAACAACTACCTCAACAAATGGATAACCACGCTCAATTTTTTGGATCTCGTTCTTCCAACTTAGTCGTGGGGGAGATGGCCATCTATGCTAATCATCTATATGGCTCCTTAGTTTTTCTATTTTTTTTCCATGTTTTTAATTTTGCAAGTTATTTATTTTACACCTTTTTTATTTTCAAAAATTTTCCTATGTTTACATCAATTTTTGTTTTACACCATCATTACTATGTTTGAATCTTTCTTGGATATTTTACGGTTTCTTATATATTTTACTTTGTTTTGTTTCAGTGAGATTTTCAAATTGTTGCTAATAAACATGCTTTATGCTAACAAGACACAGTGGTGCTGTAGCTATTATCAATGGTGGTTTGTGCTTTATGTTTTGTTTGTTAATGTCTGGTTTCTATTTTTGAATTTTGTATCGATGGCTTAATCATGGTTTCTTTTTCATGGAACAAATAGTGAGTCCACGACATTCACTCATTCACAAACTCTATGGTTTTCCTTATTTTGAAAGTTTGAGGTCCCTTTCACTAAATCAACTTTTAATGAATTTGTGACCTTAGTGATTTCTAGAATTGGGAAAGATTCAAAGGTTTACATAGGGTGTGAATTTAACGGGACTTAATACTCTTTATACTCTTCTAATTGGATGCTTGAGTATTTTCATGGACTTCTTATCATTCCATGCCGAGCAATAATAGGAAGTCGAATAAAGTTTTTGCATGGTGTGGTTCCCATCCAAAAAATAAAAAAAAAACACAATGGGAATTCAAAGCACATCCCTTAGATAAATAAATGGGCTAGAAGGACTATTTATGGGACTAGAAAGACATGTTACCCATGGTTGAAGCTCCAATCTAACTAAGGTCCTCTCTCCCTTATTACTTCTCTTTCTCTCTATTTATGGAATGGTGGTTGTTATGTGGAAGCACTCTTGTTTCTTGAGGGGGTGGATCGATCTTGGAGTGGTGATGTGAAATCATTGAAAGAGGTTGGTTTTGGTCTGGACTAAGGATGGATCTTCTCAAGTCATTTTAAACACAAATTTTACAAAGGACTTCTTATGACCTCAATTCGAAATTCCATTCCACCTTCTCCATCATCTATCTATGCTAACCATAACTCACCTCACTATTATTCCATGTCTTGGTTTGACATATTTTAATTCCTAGGTAGAATCTTCTAGGTTTTGGTCCTTAATTTCCATTGACCATTCATCACCTATGTAGGCCACGGACTCCTTAGGTTGATGTCATGCAAAGGCGAAAAAGGCATGTGCTTGCTATGGGGAGGACCCACTTGTATATTCCTTAGTTAGGTTCGTTAAGCACCTTATCCTTAGGCATTCTTGCAATCAAAATCTTTCATACATCGATCTTTTGCATCACACCATGTGCTCCTTTACATATTTTGTTCATAAATGCATTCTCTATCAAATTTTTCAATTTTTGAGCTTTCAAAGACCCTCTTCAATGATTTCATCATATTCTTGCCTTTATTGGAACTTCATGAACTCTAATTTCATTGAAAAAATCCTTATATTTTTTGAGATATTCAAATTTCAAATTTTTTCCTATGGGCTTTATATACAGGGCCCTGTTGACATGGTAGAAAAATAGTATATAAATATGCAATCCTATTTTGAAATTTTTACATTTTTTCACAAACGCCAACGGAGCTTTTCAATTTTTGAGAGCCTGGAACCTTCTAGAGATGATAAGTTTCTAATCATTTATTCAAATCACTTTGTTCTTTGACCCTGTAGCTACCGGAGATAAGCTCTTTATTGTGGGGGCCACAAATGTGCCATTTTTGATAGAAAATGTTTTGTGATTGTACTAACTCCCACAAAGGTTGAATTGAAAAATCAACTATTAAACACTAAATTACAAGAGTTAAATCTTTTCAACAAGCTCCATTGACATCTATAATAAATAATTAATAAAATAATAATAAAATAATCAATCTACCATGGTCCAACCTTAGCAAAACTGTAACTAACTAATGAGAGAAGGTATTCAAAAATTGAAAGTTATATATTATATCTACTAATCCATGGATGTTTTGTGATCATAGATGACACTAAAAGGGAAGCACATGTAGGAAGCAGGATTGTCTCAACTAAGGGAAAAATGAACTAGAATAGGAAGGGGCCAAGAGAAAGCCCAAGAAGAATTGCTTGCAACTAATGCCACAGGTTCTCTTAAGGAAGAGGAAAAGGTGGAATCTATTTGATAGATTCTAGAATCGACAACATCAACAGAACGGTCCCATTAGGATGATGCACCAACACCATAAGTAAATCTTAAGGTGACCTTGATAGAAGATTGCCTAAACTAGATCAAATCAAGGGAGGTCCAAAAAATGGTGCTTTAGGAGTTAAACTTTGGCCCTTTCCTAGAGCAAGCACCAAAAGAAGTGTAGGATCAAATGAAGGCCTCTCCCATGTGGCCAATCATCATTTCCACGAGGGAGTGGTACATGGAAGAGACATTTTTATTTTGGAAAAATAGGTAGCTCAGACCCACGGTAAAAGTCAAGGACATCTTAGTGTCCTATTCAACATAGGATATTGCTGTAGTGCTTAGGTTATTAGAAATAAGGATAAGCATTACTACGATTCCAATGTAGGAAGACCCTAGCATTAAGAAAGAATGGATGCAATGATGTTATGGTGTCAACTGTAAGGAGTTTAGTGCGCTTACACTAGAAGAGGGGATTCATGACAAGATTGAGGCCTTCTACCTCAATCCCATGATGAGGCCAAGCAAAATCACCACCTTCATTGCTTGAGCATGCATCACTCTAAGTGGGAGATTCCCTATCAACCTTCCATAGCTAATCATTTTGGAAATGGAGAAGATTTAACAAAAATGAATGTGGAAGGAAGGCACTCCCCTTCTCATACCTCATGAAAAACCTCTGTCGAAGGGAAGAAATAGTCCATTATACAAACAATGCTGTTAAGCATGTCTCGATTGCCAATTAGGTGGAAATGATGAAAGACAAAACAGCTACAAAAACCGTACAAAAAGAGGAGTAGTAACCACTACCTTCACTTGCTGCTAAAACAACTAAGCCAGACGTTGCTACAACTATCCAATGATTGCACAAATACCAAGAATGGCTCTTGAGTAAATAAGAGCAATGAGCAGACATGAGTGGCAAGGACCCATCCATGTATAGACCAATAATGAGTCACCTAAATGAGGTGGCTTGGACAATTATCTTAATCGATGGGGGTGGATACATTTTCTTAGCTCAAAGAATGCACCTACCCACGAGGTGAAATCCTAGTGCTAGAGAGGTCGTAGTATCTCTTGTAGAATGATAGTTACTCCTAGAAATCTGTATGAATGCTGCAACCTTCTTCATTCATTTGGAGGAAGGTGAAGGAGTAACTATATTGGTGATGTAGCACCAAGGGCAGGAGACAGCAGTAGAGGTGGTTGCTGACCAAATTACTAAAATGCTCAACACACCTGTAGCATCTACATCAGATGTTACTATACTCAAGGATGTGTAGATGTTTGTAGGAACAAGTAGTAGAATAAATTTAGCACAACATGAAGAACTTCTAGACTGATTGGTGGGAATAGGGTAACTACTTTTGGATGCCTTTGACCTTATAGACAACATTGCTACAACCCAGTTGGAGCTACTAGAGGAAAGGGGCAAGGATATCATCTTGGAAGGGTAACTCGAAATAGCCAAGGAGCTAAATGAATGCTTGGCTGCTGAAGTTACCAAATTAAGAGCCAAGATTGCTAACCTTGCATTTCTTAACTTGGCATTAACAAGAGATGAAGCTATGGAATAGCTTCACACCAAACTCAAAGGGGTTAAGGGTGTAATGAAGATGGTGGCTACAATTAATTGACTTCATTCATCAATAGTAGGAGAAATTGGCTAGAGAAAACATACATATGATGAGATTAGCAATAGGGAAAAGAAACCTCTCCATGGAGGAGGTCTACATCCTTTGCCAGAAAACTACAATTGAGGCAGCTACTTGGAAATTGGAGGCTCTCAAATTTAAGAGAGTTAAAGATTATTCTAGAGAGTAGCTTGGTCTACAAAAGGAAGTAAATGAAAAGCATATCCAATTGGCAAAGGCAAAAGTGAGTGAAACCCTCCAAAAACTCCAACAATGAAAAGAATTATGGAAATCCAGCATTGATGGGATAGATGTTTATAAGAAGGAAAAAATTTGCATGAAGGAGTTGAAAATTGAGGAGATGATGGAATACATGGATCTCACTAATCTCCATCATGCAAATATGGGCATGTTAATTACTAGATGACAATGGTTAGAACTTGAGAAACAAGTGGCTAGCTTGTACTTATTATACAAGGTTGAGTTCAAGCATCACAAAGACACTAAGCAAAAGATTACAGTGGCAAACGTTGAGCTCAAACTTCTCAAGGCATGATTCATTGATCAATGATCAAATACCAAGAACTTGGCCAGAAGGATGAACAACAACTAGAAGCTACAAAACATAGTTAGGCATAAATGTTGAACATAAATAATTCATTGCCTAGTTTGTTAATGTAAAGGAGATGTTCCTAGTAATTCCCTACCTAGTTTGATGATGCTGTGTGGACTATGAATGATCCCTAGAGTAAGGAAAAGAAGATGAAGGCATTATTGGATGCCTTTCAGCTTTCATTGGAGGTTGCAGCTGCAGTAGGATAGTTACAGCTGCCTTAGTTACTGCACGTGCCCAAAGTCGGTAAAGGTCCTTCAAAACCTTAGGGGCCACAACCACCTAGAACTATTTGATCTTCTCAACCATCTTCATGCCATCAGAGGATGTGTTGTCCAATTTTGTGTAGTCATGTCATGTTGTTCAATTTTGTGTCATGAACACCATAATTTTTGTAATGTGTTGATCTATACACTTAGGCACTTAGTTTTGTCAAGTCAGTCTATTTTGTTAAGAGTCAGTCAATAATTGCATACGTTCCCAATTTTGTAAAGGAACTCAAGAATGAGTTTTCATTTAGTCATGAGGGTATGATGAGTGTTAATGTGTTGCATCAATGGGGCCTTGTTTATGTGGTGTTGCTTCATTGACGTAGCATTTGCTATGTCTACGGGGTCTTGTCAACACAGTCCTGTAGCAAAAACTAAAAATACGAGCTCCTAGCCATGTTTATGGGATAGCAAGTCATAGTAGTAGTTGAAACCTTGCAATTCTTACATTCAAAAGTTAGAATATTTTCCTACATGCCTGCAACATGAGGCATTGAGTGTACGGATGTTTATTTGAGCACTGTTGTACTTGAGCATGATAGTGTAAAGATGAGCTTCTTGATAAACCTTGTAGCATTTCGGTTAGTTAAATGTTTTATTCATGCATTTCATGTTTTCAGTTATTTATTTAATGTTTCTCACTAATTAATCTGATTAAGTGACTAAGTAAGATAAACTAAATAGATTAAATACATAAGTACGATTGCTTCAAGCATAAACATATATTTGCTTGGTAATCCCAACAGTGTTATTTATTGGTGCAGCTAGTAGTGCAACACTTGGTAACCCAGTAGTGGATACGTGGGTTTAGGACATGTATAGAAAGTGGGACCAGATGCGTATGTTAGGACCAGTTAGAGATTAGTTAAATAGTTCAATTAGATTAGTTCTCAATTTACTTCATCTCTCTTTTTAAGTACCAAAATCATAAAACATAAAATGACAAAAATCATATGCCTCGATTACACTTAATCATACATTTGTACTTCACAAGTGTAATTGGGAAGATAGTGAACAACCATTAGAGAAAGGTTCACTTCCTAGAAGATTAGCATATTGGAAACTAGAGAGTCTACAGAATTTAACTAGATTGTGCGAGAACGCTCTGTGATTCGTATGGTTGGGTGTAGGGGTACCTCTTCACTACTCATTAGTCATGGGTGGGAATTCATGCAATTATTATTTTGACATCTTGAATGACCAAAAATTTGACTTAAGACACCTAGAACATTGCTTGACATCACCCAATGATAATTTCACCTTATTTTGACCATGGGAGACCAGACCATGTGACTACACTAAGGCAGGCATGGGACTACATTGGCCAATGTAGTCTCAGCATAGTGCATGCTGCAAGATGTTTTGACTAATACCATAACACTCAGAATGGCCAAAAATTTGATTCTAGAAGCCTAGAATCTTGAAACCCTGAAGCCAACTATAGTATAGCCTATTCCAACCATTAGAAATTTAGATTTTGGTCTATCTATGCTAGAGAAACCCTCAATTAGGCTAGCCAGTATAATCATAAGGTATTAATGCTAAAAATTACTTTTAGTTGCCTGTTTTTACCTTCCAAGTAGCCAATTCTTCTCTTCCAAGATTCTGCAATGCCCTAGGAAGCTGATAGAACACCATTAGTAACTCTAAAACCCTACAAATCCATTTTTCTCATGCAAATATGCTAGGGCAAACCTGGACTATGTTGGCCACTGCAGTGACTAGTGTTAACATCATATCCAGCTTCCAGGGGGGGTGTGGTTGAAAATAAAGTCAAAATGCATTAATCTTCAATCCTAGTTCAAATCGCTGGTCATGTTGACCATTAGGAACCAAAAACTAGCCACAACGAACCTAGAAAAACGTCCACTACTACCAACTATTTTGGGGCTTGGTTTCACTACATTGGCCAGTGTAGTCACCAGGGAGCCCAACGTAGTCACATTAAAAGGTATTATTTTGCCTTTAAAATAGCCCTGAAACGACATCATCATGTGTCCAAACTCACCTAATAGCCCTATAGACCTATACCATGGCTTGTTAAGGCCTAAAATTGGTAAAGCTTAGCCTTGTTTGACCAATGTTGACCTTCCTTTACCACATATTTTCCACCTTGGCTAATTTAATTTTGTTTCATGATGTTTCAACTTGTTTTGATATTACAATGCATTATTGACCTTTATTATCATTACTTGATATCATTTGACTACTGCTTGGCTTTGGTTTCAACACATGTATCTTATTCTCTCTCTTGTGATCTTTGTTGACCTTGTTTGAAGTTTGATTGGTGTTATTTGATGGGTTTGATCATCTTTGATCATCATTTGACAACATGTAACCACGTCTTGGCAAGGCCTAGGACTAGCAACCTTATGATCTGCCCAGACCTTAAACTAATAACATGACCAAGTAAGGTCAAAAAATGGTAATGTGTAATCATAGTTCATCATGTTTAACCTTAACCTCCTAGGGAGACTTTAACTCCAAGCTATTTAGATCACAAAATTTGGATCCTAAGTTGTTGGATGAGATGTATCGAGTTGAGTTCAATGCTCCATTGTAACTGTAGCTAAAAGATGAGGAGCTTATGGTAGGAAGAACCAACATTAATGTAAGCATCAAGATTAAGGTGGATGAAGAAGAACATAGATAGGAAAGTCCTTACACTTGTCAAAAATCTATCAATTTGCAAAGACAAGTCTAGTACTAACCTCTAGATTTCATGAAGATATCGTGACACTTGTAACCCTACCCTTAGTTGGGAATGTAAAAAAAAGAAAAAAAATTGGCAAGGCACTTCTATGTTATGCGTGGATGGGTTTGATTCTCACTACATCGCGATCATACTCAAAGAATGAGGGTTATAAGCCTAGAGCACATGCTAGAGATTTAATATAGAAATAAGAGGTATAGGATAGGATGAATGAATTATGGGATTCTGGATAATGGATGTGTTATCAATTGTTGGGAGAAATGCAGTAGATGTCAAACTTGATGATTCTAGTGGCATTGTTGCTGATTATGCTAAGGATGATGTAACTTTTAGTTAAGGAAAAAATGTCGGTGCCACCGATGGCAACCACCTCACGGATGAGCGAAAAAAAACATTGGCATCATTGATGGGGATGATGCTATTGTTGTAGTGGCTGCTATTGAACACAGAGAAATATAATAATTGTAAGTCTTTAATCTTCAAAACCACATTCTTAATTAGTCCCTATATGCACCTTGTAATATTAGACTAGTCTAGGTTGTTGAATACAGTTGGGAAGCATGCCTACTAAATCATTGGTGTTTATTATTTTTAGTCATTATTTTTACCATTAATGTTTCCCAACATTGTTAGGTTTTTTACAACTTGTTAGAGCCTATTATTTTACTATAGCATCCTTTCCTTCATTCACTTATATATCCTATTACATAAATTAAAATAAAAGGCTATTGTTACTCAAGAAGAAAGGAATTTATGGGATAATTATGCAATGTCCTATATAAATAAGAAATTTGGCTATTATACCTTTTATTTCCTCATGTTCAGTTTATCTCACTTAAATGCTTTAGATTCCATAGAAATTTGGCTATTATACCTATAGAAGTGGTAAATTTTCATAGAAGTTGTAACTAAACTTCCATAATGTTTGTAACTATAAGGAAGCCACTATAAAAAGAGCTTTAAGGGTAGAATATAAAAAAAAATCAAGAGGAACTAAGAAGACATATTGAAGGTTACTTGTAAGAATGGCTTCCTAATTGCATCATCAATTCAACTACTTTGTTTAAATCTAGTGAATTCTTTTCTTCTCATTCTGTCTTAGTTGCTTAGCTAATGGTTTAGATAGTTCTGTGCTTGGCATTTAATTTTGGGGTTTTGTAATTGCTCTTATAGCTCTATTTTTGTGTAATTCTAGACTTCTATTTGGTTGTCATATAAAAGCTTATGTTTTTTTTAAAAGCATCTTGAGTAACTTAATAGTAGCGTCTTTATGAATTGCTTGTTTGAGCCAGAGGGTCTAGAAAACCTTTGATATTTTGAGCTAACTCTAAGTAGCTTCAATTTTTAAAATTTTTCTTAATATTTCAATTTTGAAATTGTTAAATTTTTTTTGATAGCTCTAATTTTCACAATTTTTGACAACTATTAACTTGTTGAATAATAGCTTATTTTTTTTATCATTTACAAAGCATTTTAGTAGTTTAATAAGAGTGTCTTTTACAAAATTGCTTGTTGAGCTCAAAAGGTTTGGACAATTTGTAATACTTTAGATTGAATTGAAATAACTTTATTTTGAATTATTTTCTCATGTTCAGTTTGTCTCACTTAAATGATTTAGAGTCCACATGAATATGCTTTTCTTTCTTCTCTTTAAAAATCCATTGAATCTCGATCTATTTCTATTTTTCTTGCAGATCTCTCTCTTAGGAAAACTAGGAGTATATTTCTACAAAATTATGGTTAAGCATTTTTGTGAAATTTTATTTGTTTCAAGCAACGTACTATAGGGACTATATAAACTAAGTGATTTGAAAAAATAGGAATCTTTAATAACTCATAGTATTCAACAAGGTTAGCAAAATTTTCTGTTATAATAGCCAATTACAATTTCATACACAAACCTAAGCATTTCAACATTCATAATAACAAACACACATGTATACTTAGTTCATTCTATTACCATTGACTTTATTTGAAGGTATTTAGGCCTTGGTGTTTCTAGAGATCAGCAAACTCCTAAACTGAAGTTTGAAGGAATACCTTCGTTTTCTATGATTCTAGTCACAAGATTGAAGTAAATGTTGGTGGTTCCAAATGGTCACCAATAAGATTGTTGTTGGCATTCATTAGACCCTTATAGAATTGCATGGATTGATTGGGTTTGAAGCATCTAGGTCCAATTCTGGCCTATCTATCATCTTTTGTAGGTCATCCTTTAGTGCTAAGTAGAAGTCTATGTCATGACTTGGTAGTTGATGGTAGTGGTAGAAATGGTCTAGTTTGAAGTATTTGGGTACTGGGGGGTCATCCTTTCTTGCAAGAGTAGGAGTTTTTGCTATCTCACATAGCCTATAATGCTTTTGATGGGCATTTTCGATCATTTTTTGTATAGGATTCTCTTGCTTTTCAACAGTTGGTTAAGGAGTTTCGATGGCTTCAATGATAACCTAGTATACTTTGATTGATCTTTGCACTCAAATTTAGGCCTTGAAGTGGTTGGTGTAGAGGCCCCAGATGTTAAAGGTTGATTATTATAAACATGTGCTTTGGGTTGATTGGTCTTAGGCCCTTGTGTGATTGTCTTGTCATTGTCTTTGACCACTATGGCCATGGTTGTGTTGATCTGTTTGCCCCTCTCCTTGTCTTTTCAAGCATGCTAGTTCTTAAATGCCACATAAGCAGGGTTATGAATAGCCTTGGCTATGTCCTTTATGTTTTTTGTTTGTAAAAAGGCTTGGCTAGGTGATTGTGGGTTGAGGTAATATCGTTTTAACTTAATGAAGTTATTAACTACATCCCTGAACATAGCTAGAAGATGCATCTTGGATATAGGTTATGGAATCTTATTTAGGAAATCACTCCATTGTTCTATGAATTTCTATACAGGCGTAAGGGATCCTTGCGTGACATTCATTAGTTGGTCAAGGATGGTGTCAGGTTTTAAGTTGTCCTTAAAATGATTAATGAATTGTGAAATTAAGTCTTCAAGAGAGGATATGGATACTCTCGATAATTCATGGTACAAGTCCAAGGATTTTCCTATCAGAGACATAGGAAAAATCTGTAGGATGGTATGCAACAAGCCTTGCAGTAATAGGCATTCAGAATGGAAGATTATGAGATGGGCATTCAGGTCACGTTCATGATTGTACTTTGTGAGTTGGGGAATGGGGATGCCTAGCTAAAGAGTTATTTGCAAGATAGTAGGACTAATGGGATTCTCTTGGTAGAAGTCCATTATCTTTGTTGTTTAGCTTGTGAAAGTTTTGAGCTTATGTAATTCTTCTATCAAGTCCTAGATCATTTGGAATGCCTCATCTAGTCCTTGAGACATTCTTGTGGGCTATGGGATTTGTGCAAAATGTCGTGGTGTCAACTAAGAGGCCTATGGCCTCATGATAGGATGTGGTACAGAAGGGAGAGGGTAGGTCATGGTGTTCAAAAGTGAGCTAAAGAAGGAGAAGGATGTTTTTGTTAGAAATTGAGGCACAAAGGGGACAAATAGTGTACGTGTCCCTTGGATTATTTGTGGTCCTGCTATGGGGTCTACTAGTATAGAAAAGGATGAGTGGTGGTGAAAACCACTGGTGAAGATCGTGTATATTGAGGCTATGTGGCAAAGGGCATGGATGAAGATAGGGAGACTATTTGTGGAATAGATTGTAGGCCCCCAAAGATGAACTTGATGGGCTTCTATAATAGGAGTTGGCCCAAACATGGTTGGGTTTACAAGTGATGATGATTGAGACACCTATCCCATGGAAGAGATAGGTAGGACAAAAGTGATTATGGTGGTTTGAGGGATTGATTATTGGAATAGATCTCCTATGAAGGTTTTGGGTTTAGGCTCTACCTTATACTCATCATGTTCTTCATGTTCACTTTCTGAGCTTAATTTTTCATCTTACTCATCCATCTCAATTAATTGAGAAATGATGCATGCATAGGTATCATTTAAGGGTATTTTGTCATAGGAAGAGGGTATGTCTTCCTTCCCATTACAGTTTATTAGCTCATACTCATGCTTGGCTTCTACCTTTGCATGAGGAAGGAGTAATCTAGCTTGGAATTCAGCATAGATGTAGTTGTAATGCTCTTCATTAAGCACAATGAATTTTAAGATCGACTATAGTGGGATCTCTAGGATCATAGATACTCATTCCATCCTAGTTGGATGTCGTGTTAGTCAAGTTAATGGATAAAATGGTGGACTTACTGAAAGACATTATCAAAAAACATTAATTCTGATGTTTTACAATTTTTAGCAATAACTTTAGTAAGTTGGGATTGGCCAATGGTGTAGTTGACTATAAACAGAAAATGAAATTAAAAATGTTAATGTAGTGTAAATGCTGTACACCATCCTTGGAAAGATGATGTTGAAGTTTTCAAGTTAGTAATACCAACTAAGCTAGTTTTTCAAGTGTGTTTATGCTAGAAATGTGCATAGTAGCCAACTATATTTTCTATGCAACTATGCTATAGTAGTTGGTGGAAAATGGATTTTCACTTGGGAAAACCAAACTGGAAAATTTCCATCCAAGGAGTGTACATTGATTTTAGTAAATGAAATGTGAAAAATTTTTGTTTTCCAAGGACTACACTGGAGTCTTGGAGATGGCTATGTTGGCTTTTTGGCTGTAGAATTTCACAGTAGATGTATTGGGTTTTGAAATGGCCTACCTTAGATTTTAGATGTCAAGTGTAGGTTTCAAAAGGAAAAAATTACAATTGTTTCTATTTTCTACATTGGGTTCTATAGAATTCAACAACTTTTGTGAAAATGCAATGAAAATACAAATCCCCCACCACAACTATGCTGGGTGTTGTGGGTAGAAAGTGGGATGCCAACATTGGGTTTTTCCTATTAAAATTGTAGTTTCAAAGTTTAAAAGGCAAAAACTTAGTTTTGAAAAGTCACTAAAAATGTTTTGCAAAAGATTTGGACAGGTTTAAAAAATTTTGAAAATATGTTTTGGTTGAGAATTTAGGTGGAGGTCCTCTCTCTAACACCAGAAAATTGTAGCACTTGGAAAATTCAATCATTGAGAAAACTAGAAAATCCCAAGCCACTGCAGTTTTAACCTTGGATACCAAGGGCCTCAAAAAAAAGAAAAATAAAAAAGAAAAAAAGATCCAAGGTACCCTGGATATCCTTGTCGATTACCCTGGGACTTAAGAAGTGTCAACAGAAATGAAAATGAGAATGGAATCACAAATCTAAACAAAAACAAAATATCACAGAATTAAACTTGAAAATAAATCTACACTACAACTAAACTGAAAACTTTATTGAAAGAAAGGTGAAAGTTGAAAGAGTACAAATGAGTGCTCAAGGTAAAAGGAGTTGGCTTGAATGGATCTTGAAGCTAATTGGAGCTAGCAGGATTTATTCTGTAGTTGATTTCCATGGTCCAGGTACTTCCCAGTTTTAATTCCATGCAACTCCTTACTAGTTTCTATTTAGATTTGCAAGTTTGGCTATGGGTGGTGGTGACAGTGGTATAAGCCTTTGTTCCAATGTTGTTAGACTAAGGATCTCTAATGCTCAGTGTAGACACCAAATGGAATTCAAGCTTTCAAGGCTACCAAAGACTATTGATTGCTTGGTCATGAAAATGTTTGAAACTTAATGCAAAATTATTAGGGATTGCTGAATTTTGGGAATTGTTGAAAATTAGTGTTTCTCAAACAAAGTTAGAACCTCAATATGGTGTTCAAGCTTGGGTTTTATAGGCTTTTAAGGTGCTGATTTCATGCATCAAATTATTGTCATGATTTTTGATAGATAGATGTTGGTTTCAGGTGTAACAACCATAATTTCTAATGTAGTTGACCATTTCTAGTAAGTGTTAATGCACCTAGGCCACCAAAATCCATCTGCATATTAAAAATAGTAAATAGACTTTTGTGACTATGTTGGCCTTCACCTTGACTATGCTGGCCTTGGAGACTACGCTAAGTGTTGTTGAAACTTGTTGAAAACACGGTGATTATGCTGGCCAACCTACATCTGCTGAAGATCCTATTGACTATGTTAGCTGTGGTACCACCATTGAAAATGTGATGACTATGCTAACCATTGCTAAGAATATGGAAAACCCAACAACACCAATGTTGATCTTGCAGTTACATTGGATTTTATGGTGAAAACACTAGGTGTTGTTCTTGGAAAGTGAAAAGCCAACAAAATCTATGCTGGGGGTAGATAGCTCCAACGTAGTTGAGGTTGTACCTCTAAAAAAATCCATAAAAATGTAAAATTTGGTAGTTCCCAAGACACTTTTGATCTTTCCAAGCCTATATATAGACATAATAGCACCTTTTCACTTGGGAAGTGAGGTAGTAGCTACTTATGAGGCATTTTTTTTAATCCCAACAAGTTAAAGTATGCAAGATTGCAAATGATGGACTACTAATCTTACATTTACAATAAATTCTTACCTCAAGTTCACTAGTGAAGGTTACAAGTTGCAACATGTTTTTTTCTAAGTTTTGTTTCATAGCTCTTCTGCTTGGCATTCCTATATCCTAATTTATCAAATATAATGGTGAGGGTGATTTGAACACTCACCTCATAACCTTTCATTATGAGTGCCTATTATTATAAGCATGGTTACACACCAGAATGTAGATCTTTCCTATGTATTTTATTGGGAAGGTATTAGATTGGTATCATGCATTACGCCAAGAATCAAAATCCTCACTTGAGGACTTAATATCATAGTTTGTTAACCATTTCAAGTATAACTTAAAACTTGACATGACTCTTGACCAATTGATGAAGGTCAAGTTGGGACTTGTTGATCTCGTGCAAAAATTCATACAATGGTGGAATGCTTTTCTCAATGAAATTCTTGAATCCATAGCTGAAACACATCTTCTCACCATATTCAAGAGGGTAGTTAATGAATTTATTAAGTCCAAACTTTACTACCTAGAGCTATAGACACTCAGTCAAGCCTTCTCCCAAACCATGAACATAGAGGATGCTACTGAGGCCAACTATGAACCTACCTATGTGGCATAGAAGAACTAACACATTTAGAAGGATAAGGAGAAGTGTAAGAAAAACCATGTAGGTAGGGCCATTATGGCCAAAGATAATAAGATCACACAGGGGCTGAAAACAAACCAACCAAATTCTCCTTCAAAACATAACCAAGTGTCAACATTTGGGGTGTTTACATTAGGCAACACGAGGCCTAATTTTGAAAGAAAAGATAGGTCAAAGTACATTATGTTACCACTAAACTTTTTAAACACCTTGACTAGTTGCTAAAGAGTGGGAGAATCAAATATAAATAAATGACAGAGAATGCCCACAAGAGGCATGATCAACTATGCAAAATCAAAAAGAAACTTTCTCTAGCAACCAAGGATGATCCATCCATACCTAAGTACTTTAAACTTGATTATTTCTACTAATATTATCAATTGCTAGGTCATGTCACCAACTTTTTCCTAGCCCTCAAAGTTGACTTGTAGAAGATGATAGATAATGGTGAGCTGGCCCTTGATGCCTTTAACCCAATCAGACTACAAAACTACTCCATGTAGGTTTATAAAGAGCTATTGAATGCAAACAATAATGCTTACACCATATCAACATTCAATGTGAACCATAACTCTAGACCTACATGGGAGCTATTGATGATTCAGGTACCTCATTGCAATGACATGGGCCCTTCAACTTTGTCTAGTTCAAGGTTCCCTTTTTCTATAAGGATACCATCACCTATGCCTCCTAAGGAAGCTTTTGTTATTAGGGTACATCCTCCTTTCACAAACAAAATAACAACCACAACCAAACAACATCCTCTCATGGTGGCTAACACAACGACTTCTGCACAACCCAACAGTAATGAGAAATCACTAAGTAAGCAACACAAGAAGTCTATGCCAAAGCCCAAAACCAAAGACACTAAGTAGGCCAAGGCATGAAAGGAGGTGGGCCCACCCAAACTCATCCCTATTTAATCCATTCCCATGAGCTCTGACACTTAGGCTACTTCAATGAGTTAATTAAGGGAGGATCCCAAGATATAAGGGAAGGGGAAGAGGATCAAGATACACCTATTAAAACATGAAGTTTGCATATTGGGGCACGTGAAGAAAGTCAAAGCTAATAAGAATGAAAAATCAACAACCAACGACAAAGACTTCCTTAATGCAATGGAACATGTTAAGTAGTCTTTGAATGAAAAGGAGACATCCCTTAGCTTGTATGACCTAGTAATGACCTTCGCTGCTCACTGTGAGGCACTAGTAAAAATGTTGACTTCTATTCCTTTTAGTAATGATATCTTTGCTAGTGAAGATTCCATCCACGCAGTGATGGTACCGCCTTTACCAATGAAAGGAATGAAGTCAACGACACTAGTGTTTTGTGACAATGAGGTCAACACTAGTCCTTAGGATGATGACACAACCAAGGCCCCTCTCTTCATAATGATAAAGGCAGAGTAATACAAGGTACATAGGGTGCATGTGGATGATGGATTGGCCATCAATGTTATACCTTACACCATTGTTGAATGTTTAGGCCTAACAAAATACATGCAACATACATTAACTTTTTCTCTTAAATCCTTTAATGGATATTGGGTTGTAGTTAAAGGCTAAATTTCCTTGAACTTTGTAGCGGGGGAACAATTCCACACAACAAACAACCTCTTGATGGTGGAAGAGACACCTAGATACAATCTAATCCTAGAGAGGCCTTGGCTAGCTCAATTACAAGCTTTTTCATCAACCATATACTAAGAAATTTACCTACCTTACGAGGGAGATGAAATAATTATACGTGGTGTTAGTGTAGTTGGTGGTCAACAACATCGAGATAGAATAAGGCTTTGAAGTAGAGTTTCAAGAAGAAGCTCTTACTATCAATGATGAAGTCCAAAGGCCTAATAGAGTGGAAGAGGCCCAAACAGACAACAATGGAACAACGAATGCACCATGGGAAAAGCACCCCTTCAATGTGGTTAGCTAAGGAAATGGGAAATAGAAGATTGTGCAATGTAGGTCTTACACCTTTTCTAATCTTTTGATTAAACATATACTTCTTATTTGCTTAACCTATGCCCACAACCATGTAACCTCTTCTTTTATTTTCTTTGCTTAATTTGATCTTTATTTACCTTTATTTAGCACGTAACCTATAATTCATCATTATATACCATTTACATCTTTATGTCTTATTTATTTCAAAATGTAAACCCTAAAATAGCATAAAAACGTTTTTAAAAAAATATATATATATAAAAAAGTTTAAAACATAAAGCTTACAAAAATTTTTCTTTTAATGTATGGACCTATTAAGACCTAAAATTGGAAAAACCTAAAGCCCACTAAGGCCTAAAATTGACAACATTCATGGCCTGCCATGGCCTAAAATTGGCAAAATGATGGCCTGCCATGGCCTAGAAATGGCAAAATGATGGGATGCCAAGGCCTTAAATTAGTGGCTCATCTTGGAACTTGCAATAATTTCACAATCAGTTTATAGCCATTATGCCTTAGTCTACTCTTTTATTGGCAAAGTTAATTTACATTTACTTTAGGAAATTTTATCTTATAACTGCATGATTCAACTAATGCAGTGTAACGTAGCCTCATGACATGAACAAAACATGAAATGCATTGGATGCATGAAAGAAAACGTGTTAGAACATATAAAAAAATTAAAATTTTTAAATAATAAGAACCAAAATGTCCATAACTCATAGTCATATTCATATGGTGTGACAACATTCTACTCAGTAACAACATAAAAAATAAATGGTATTCTAGCAACCATAACTACACTATGTAGCAATAACATAAAAAATAATAATCATCTTACAACAATGGCTAAGACTAGTGATAACACCATGACATAATCCACAATAAAAATGAACTAAAGACATCACCAAAATAGATGGAACTGGAATGCAACTAGAGGTTGAGGATGAGCATCTCAAACACCATCATTACTATGGTCGCTGTTATCACTTGGTACCTATACCAATCATGAAAACAAAGGTCTAATCAATCATCAACACAATGAAACAAAAAATCAAATTAAACTAAAGAATACCTAATTAAAAAGAAACAAACCTAGAAAGACTTTGAAGCAGTTTCTTCTATGGGAAAGCTTCAAAGACCAATCTCTAGATGATGGAGGACTTGGTCTTTAGTCATGTGGGCCTAGTGCACTTCCCTGAGATTAACATTCGTTAGAATGTTGCTCTCATCAACATCGATCCATGTAGGTGGCTCTTGTGAAAATGTAGCAGTAAACACATTCCTAGAAGCTATAGTAACCTAAGGAGTTGGGGAATTAGCTATCACTAGAGAGCCTTCAAATAACTTAAGGATGTCTCCAATGTTGATTCCCGTCATGAATAACTCTAGCTTGCACCTATTAATCGACTCCTCCTATAGCCACTTGAGGTAGCTTTCTTGTTCAGCCTTATATTTTTTCTTGTGGTTGTTTTGTGCCTATCCCCACTCAAGGACATAGGCATAATAGTGCCTCCACTCTCTGGTCTTATGGGCCAATAGGTCCATCTACAGCTTCTACTCCATAAGATCCCTACTAGGAGCAACCTTGCTATGGATGGTGTTCCAATACTATGCTCATTCGATCTCTTTGGATCATAAGGAGTTCCTATTAGCCACTTGGGCTTCCACAAACTCCTTACAATCCTTGAGATCTATAATCTCCTTAGCTTGTTTCTTATTCTTCCTCTCCAATGCTACAACTTGTTTCCATAGGAACTCATTGGAATGTTGGCATTCCCATGAGGTTCTAGTGCATGAAAGTGCACATTAAGTGGCACTGTAAAATAAGCTTTGTGGAACATTTTTCACTTTAGGTGGCAAGTTGGGCAACTCATCGAGCTCAACAACATGGTTGGAATCCCATCCAACCTTCGACACTACAACCAACATAACCAAAGATAAACACATAAGACCATGTAAACAAGAAATAAAAAAATGAATGAAAAATACTTAAAAACATTAAGGCCATATAATCATAAAACCAATATAAAAAAAAAATATATGAACTAAAATATTTGAACGTAAAATCAACTAAGGTTCTTACTAACATCGGGAGCAATTTGTTGCAATTGATCAATCATGTCTTCGGCCATCTCTCTCATGAACTCTATTTTGTCTAGAACCTCCAACCATGGTTTCATGTGAAATGTGGAGGTTGAGGTGTCAGGTTGAGCTTCAGGAGCTACAATAAGTATGATAATTAGCTAACGATTAAGGTCAAGTCCCAACATAAGACTAGAAAATGTAACCCATAAAACAAAAAATCATAAGTACCTAAAGGATCATCAAGGGTTACAATGGTAGGTTCACCTAATTGTGAATCATCAAATATGGCATCAGAGGCATTCGAGGTGGCATTGGATAGCTTGCCATCCTCATGCCATTGTAGCACCTCCTCCTCTAGGTGTTTCTGTTCTACCTTCACTACTACTACTTGCATTGCCAATTCTTGTTGTTTACCTACAAGAAAAAAAAAGAAGAAACATAGAATCACTTAGCATATTTTTCCTAAAACGAAAACAACAACATAACCATATAAAACAAACCATAAATACCAAATAAATGAAATGATAGAACATAAATAAAATATACTTGCAACTACATGATGCACTTAGTCAAGTTTCACAACAAGCCTCCTCTTCATAGGTTGCTCAATGACTGGTATTGTATCCTCAACAATAGACCTCTTCAACATCACTCTAGATGCTCTATCAGCTTTAGCGCATAACTCTTGGGCATTCTAAATGTTCCAATGGGTAACTTGGCACTTCATCCCCATGTTGTCAGGGGAAGGACAATTCACACCGCTAAAAGCGGTAACAGACAACGATTCCCTAATGTCCTCTAGTGGGTTGTAAGCCTACATGATTAGAAAAATAAGTTTCATCCAAGGTTGAGAAAGCTAGGATGGGTCTTGACATACTGATCATCCATTCTTCTACACCACTAGGAACTCTGTGAACCTCCTAAGATATGCTATTAAAAATGCCTAGAACATGTGGAATATGATACTAAGGTTATCCTAGAGTCTCAAGATCTTCCCTCATAGCCCAAAAAGCAAATGAGCAATCCAATGGAATTAAGTACCCTTTGTGAGAACCTTTTTCATGGTGCATGGCTGCTCAATATCTAGAACCTTGTTTTGTGACAACAACTTTAGGAAAGATCGAGATCAGATTAATGGGTACATCTTGTTCACGTCTATAATTTGACATATAGGAAGGATCAATCTAGAGTGGTTGTGATGAGTGTTTAGCCATTCTTCCACCTCTTCTCAATGGCCCACCTCTCTTCCTAGCATGATGGAAATCTTTGGGTCCTCATCAGGAATGCCAAAAAGGTCATAGTAGGTAGATTCATTAAAGGCTAAGGTAACAAGCATACCATGAAATTGAGTGATGAATTTCTTTGCTCCTTTGTTAAAGGAGTTGATGACATTCACCATCTTAGGGGTATGGATGACTGGAATATAAGCCATGAACAAGTCAAGCAAACCTACATTGGCAATCCCCGCTTGGATCTCCCTAGGTCCTTGGGTGGTTAACCAATGCTATGCTGCATCCACCTCGCCAAAATTGAGGATAAGTATCTCCTCAGCATGTCTTGAAGCAATCATGGCAATAGTGGATGATGATGTAACCCCTACAACACAACAAAAATGAAATGTTAGCTTTGGCATAGGCATATCATGCAAAATCAAAATAATAATAATAAAATGATAAACAGTAAACATAATAAACTATAAACAACACTTATGGCCACACTGATAAAACCAATAAAAATAATTAAAGCCTAAAAAACCATATAACTAGAAAACATTGACATTGCATGACACAAAATAAGGAAACAAAAGAAAGGGAAAACAAAAATTCTTACTTTGCTTACTAGAGGAAGACAATGTGGGGATCCTAATGGATATACATGTCTATGCATCAAAATCAAGGATACCCCACCAATTGTGGGCCATCTAATTGGCTAGATACCTATGATAGGCATAGGCATAGCGCACTGTATACCTACCAAAGTCATACTTCAGTTGTGCCATCACTATGAGCCTCACTACTTGGCTTTTGTTGAAGAACGCTAGCATGGTTTGGGCCAAGGATAAGAGTTGGTCACTCTTAAGTAACCAATCGTCATCTATCCTATCTTGCAATCATTCAAACTCAAACAAAAATTATTAAAGCAAAGTAACCTAACAAAATGAATAATGAAACAAGTAAACCAAAAAATTAAAATTACACTTACCCCTCCACATGATAGATGGTACCTAGGGCATTTTGAAATAATGTGTTGATATGGTGACCAATCAATAATGTGTTGTTGGCATTGTACTAGATGAATTCAGGCATATCCCATATTTGGACAACTTACATGTCCCTATGATGTATATGCTATCAAATTGCTCATCATCAACACATGTCTCAAGATTGTCAACTATGAATTTGACGATTAAGCTAGCAAAGTGGGGTAGTAAGGTTTCCATGATGATGACTGCCATATGGAATGCTAAGTATGATAAAAAATTTTGTAACAAGAGGTCTAGGAACTCTTTCACCCTAGCCTTAACCATAGGGAGCTACATTCCAACACCATGTTGGCAGGTGGGATGTTAGGTTCTGGTGTGTGGATGCAACATAAGAGCTTGACTAGCTCGATCACCACCATGATTGATTTTAGGAAGGGTCGACATAACCCAACAATGATCATTATGACCTCATATCATCATAAGTAATATTTAACAATTAAATAACCAAAAAAGTTATTATTACAACCATAGTGTTAACATTTCCACATTAAACCAAACAACAAAGCATATCACTTACAACCATGAAAACCTAAAATAGGACTTAGCAAAAATTGAGGAAAATACCAAATAACCCATGAACATTGATGGCAACTTCATGGTGGAAAAATGCATAAAAATTGCAGAATTTTTATGCCAAAAATAATAATTGAAACCATGAGAATTAACCTTTACTGATATTTAGTCTACAACAAGAGTTGCAAAATTCCAAATTGAATTTAACAAAATTTTGACTAGAAATCTTAGTTTACGATGAAATTAGCTATAGTAAAAACTCTAAGAAGCCTAGTTGAAAATTTTAAAAACATTCTAGTGAATGTTGGAAACTAAAATACAACATGTAAATAACCTTAGAAAAATTTAAATATTGCCAGCAAATTATCAAAAATAGACCAACACTGCCCATATAGCTTGGGGGGTTTGCCTTTACAAAGCTACATTTGTATAGGGTAGTTAAACAGCAACAAAAAATGACAATTTTGCGTGAAAATGTTTTTCCTAAAATCTAAAATACTGTGCATATGTAAAATTCAATAAGATTTTACAACAAATTTTTAGTATTAGGCCTAGCAAAAATTCACAAAAAAGCCTAGAAATACTTTGTAATTTCATGAAAAAGAAAAACTATAGAAAATTGACTTCAAAAAATCACTTAGAAGAAATATCAAATTTTTTTAAAAAATATTTAAAAATAATGCCAAATCCCCTCACACTACCTTATACATCCCTAAGAAGCTAGGATGTTGGCTGAAAATGTTTTTTTTACATGTCAACGTTGCCCAATTTCGAAGGAGTAAAGCAGTGAAAAATCGAAAAGCCACTATGCATCAACTTATGGAAAAATTCATAAAAAATTAATCATAAGTTAAAAATTAGTGGTTCAACCACTAGTTTCACTAGAAAATAGTTAAAAAAAAACCCATAACCCTGGAAATTAGAAATTCTATGCTATTTTCTAGCAAAAAAATTTAAAAATAGCACTACTTTTTTGGCTAGAAAGCATAGAAAATGCATAGAATGAGGCAAGATGAAATTTAAAATGTGGCATGAAAAAATATTAAGACAAAAAAAAACATGTAATTATGATCCAAATATAGCTTAGGAATTTTACAAAATCAAAATTCATGCAAAAGATAAGCCTGCACCAAGGAAAATACCTAGGTTCCAAGCCAAAAGACTGCAAAAAATTATCAAGAATTGTGTACTTCGGAGTCATGGTGGAAGATCCTTCCCCCAGTATAGGCCATGGAAGACGTGAAAGATATTTGATAGCAACGTTTGCCTCTTCTAGAGCTTGATTTTTGCTAATGGTGCCTTTCTCTTTGACATCTTGAATTAATAGTGCAAGAAATCTTCAAAATCCCTCAACCTCCTTGTAGCTACGTTACTCCTTCGTGTAGGATGGGCAACCAACACTATGGATGGGTAAGGATTGAAGTTGAAATGAATGAAAACACTCTAATGCTCTACGTTGCCTGCTAGGAATGGTTACCAAATTTTGTTTTTGTAAAATTGATTCATGGGAATTACTCCCAAACTTATCCATTAATCATCAAATCCCCATTCTTGAAACAACCACACAACTTCCATATAACTTAATGTTCTTAATTAGAAGGTGGGAACGACACTAGGGTAGTGGGAAGATGAAGTTTTAATACTTATTTAAATTTGGGTGGGTGCGCCTCCCACATAAATCATAAAAAATCCTAATATAGTAGGATTTAAGCATTCTAACAAGGACTACATTGAGGATAATTTCCTAAAAAGCCTTGAGATGCATTCCTAGCCTCAATTACTGAAACCTATCTCCTAGTCATTCATTCATAACACATTGAAGTTGAAAACCCCTATACCAGAATTAGAAACTGGAGGTTGACATTGATAGTCCCAAACACCAAAGGAAGTCAAAACTCAAAAAAAGAAAAAAGCCATTTTGAGTAACCACACTAACCGAGAGTGCAAGCATGCTAGCTAGCATTTCTCTAAGGTGATGGAACTTTTCAACATCAACCTAGCCTCAGATCATCTCTAGCATGGTCATTCCAAATCCTAAACCCTAGCTAGAGCCTTTGACAATTCTAGAAGCTCTTAAACCCCAATAAAAAATGTTAAAAATCACTTGTCTTGGGCTAAGCATGTTGGTCAGCATCTCAACCACATTAGCCAACATAGTCCCAACATGGTTAATAAGGGTTTGACCATTAGTGTGACATCCTGTCTTTGGATGTCATGGAAAATGTCAAATATATGATATATTATACATTATTCATATGAAGAAAATATACCAAATGTGAAATATATGTGATATTAGACATTATGTATAAAGGAAATAATAGTAAAAATGCAAAAAGAGAAAGACAAGAATGCTTTATTAATATGGAATAACTTATCCAAACCATGCTCTAAGAGTGTTCCTTGAGGTTTTCTTCCTTTTTACATCTATCCCTTAAAGGTAATCTAGCAGTACCACCATTGTTAGGCCTATAACCTAGGCAGACTTCCTGGCCCGCTTCACTTGACTCCCATAACTTATCTATATTGGCTCTACCACTTCATGTTGGCACGACCTCTAACCTCAAATATAAATGCCTTAGGTCAAACTCCCAAAGGTCACCTTGAGAGATACATCCGTTATTACAACATGCCCTTTCAGGTCTTAATTACAACTACCCTTTTGGGTCTTGTTAAGATAACAATAATTACTTGTTATGAAGAGATACCATCTTTGTTATGCATCAACATCATTTGGAAATGGGGATGTGACAATATAGCCCCCTTAGTTTTGATTTTTCCTCGAACAAGTCCATGGTCACTATCTTTTTCTAGCTCCAATGCTTCTATTATGCTCCCATGCTCCAAAAATTTAATTTCTCCTTGAACTTGGAATTGTTTCTTGCTTATTTTGCAAACAAGATATATGTGAGAAAAATATATATGAGTTTAAAATGTTACTTTCTTAATGCTTCATTTTCTAAGAAAATGATAAGAGGTGAATTAAAGATATACCAACCACCAATCATTAATCCTAACCACAGTCATATAAAGTGCAACCTAGATCTAGTTACCTAGGTAAAGGCCGTGGAAATTATTTATTCACAACTTCCATTACCTTAGATATTTTACTTATCTTATTAAAATATAGATTAAATAATAAATAAAATAATAAGATCATCAATAAAAGTAAGGGTGAGATATCCTAATCTTGATCAACATTATGAATTGATGGGAGTAATTGTAATTCTACCATAAGTGGTATATGATCTGATGGTCTTGTTCGAGATGGGAAGACTTGATCTTGATTCTTCTCAATTCCTTCTTTAGAAATTAACTCTAGTAATTTGGTAACTTTGAAGAATTGGACATTGTACCAAATATAATCTAGGGTCTCAATGAAGAATGTTATTGACCTATCCTCATTAATCATTGTAGAGTAATTAGTAAAATGTGGTTGTTGATGAGTATTATCCATCAACATCATCTATTCCTAAATTCTAGAATTTGATTTATCTACTAAAGATTCAAAGTAAGCAGAATATGCACTGGCCAATGGAATTGCATGCTGAGTTGATGGAAACATCTTCTTCAAATAAGGTTCATCTTCCAAAGATTCATTTACACATCCATATTTTAAGAATTAATAGACACCACTTCCAACTTTTGCATTGAAGTCTTCATAGAGAACAAATGGTATTGGATTAGTATAACTTAGAAATAACTTATTTTTCAAACTTTTTTCTATTTGCTTAATCAAGTATGCTCCTTAACACAATTTAACATTGGAACATCTTGGTTTGGCAGTCAAATGTGTGTTAACCATGCATACACACCTTCTTGATAATTGCATTTTTGGAATTAATGCCAAAGCCATGTGAGTTTTCTAAAATCTTAACTTTTCTTTCTTTTCCATTACTTGAAGTTTTGAAATTTCAAAAATCATATTTTCTAAACTCCATTGAAATATTTGTACCAATTTAAACTTGGCTTCTTTAGAAAAGATTGCACAACCATCCATGTGATTTTTGCAATATGCTAATATGTACGACTCAAAAGAAGAGCCCCCATAAGAACCATTTTGCTTATAAATACCTATGTATCCCATCTTTATCAAGTTTGGTTGGAATTGGTATAGAAATTCCCATGGCATGACTTCTTGTAGGCACAAACCATTAGCATCCAAACCTTGTAACCATATTAAGATGAGTGGATATCAATATTCATGCCAATCCAAGGCCCATGATAGACATAGTAGATGTTGTTTCTCACTCACTAGGAATCTTGCAAGCACGTTGTATGTTGCAACTTTCATTCTCATTCTTGGATTATCTTTTGAATCATTTCTCTTGATGAGTATCATACTCATTGAAACGAGATTCTGAGTCTCGATGTTATTTTTCCATATGTTTTGATAATGGATTAATATGCCTTTTTTTGATTGTTGAAGTTTGTTCTATTTCCTTAGCTAATTCTCCAACTAAATAATCATTAACTAATACATTGACCAATAATCAACTACATCAACTAAATAACTACATTATCTAATCTTAGTAATATGTAATTACATTACTTGATTTTTAGTAATATTTAACTATATTATCTAATTTTTAATGACCTTTCTACCCCCTTAAGGACATTGACTTCGACAGTGTAACTAATGACATGCCATAGTAATCTTAAGGCTATATGTAAAGGTTTAAGCATTAAATATTAAGGTTTCAAAAGGTTAAATTCATAAAAAAAAATTTATGATATCATCAAGTTATTGGGTACTTGGATGATAAATTTGACCTTACCATTGAGTTTAGAAGGATGAAAAATGTTGGAAATGATTATTCATATGTTGAAAATGGATGTTGTATGCTTGAGTTATGTGAAAATTAAACTTTTGAGGATGTTGAGGCACTATGTTGGGCAAGGAGTAAAAACTAGTTTTTGGGGTTCCCTGGTTTTGCAATCAAAAACCTCAAGTGTTGGAACAAAAACCAAGAATCCTTAGTGTAAGCAGTTTCCCAAGCTCGAATCCCCAGGGCCTTCATGAGAAAAAGGGAATTCAAGATGCCTTGGTGGGTCTAGGAGATCAAGTAGGGACTTAGGAGATGCAAAATGTGGAAATATGAAAAAATTTGAATAATACACAAATAATTAATTTATTTTTGAACAAAAAGCTCAAAACTTAAAACTTTATTGAGAAAAGAATAAAGAATAAGTTAGATAAATGTGTATAAATGGTGCCTCAATGAGCAAAAAGGGGGCTCACTTGTGCAAGAGTTCAAAGCCCATTGAGGTCAATGTGATCTTCTTTGGATACTAAGCCACTCTTGATGTTGCCAAACCTTCCTTTGCTACTAAAACATTGGATCTCCCAATTGGGTTGCTACTTGGGGGGTGCGGGGGTGAGAAAGATGGGATATTTGGATGCCAAGTTACTCCACACTGGGTTTGGAATCCCATAAGTGTAGTGTTAACATAAAAAATCCACCAAATCTCAAGGCCTCACTATTTCCACACTAAGGTTCAAGAGAATGCAAGTATGGGAATGTGCAAGAGCTCTTGAGTGCTTGAAAATGCCCCAAGTATGGAATTGTGTATGTGTAAATTGTTTGAGAAAAATTGTTGGAATGCCAAAGTGCTTGTGCGTCAAAAATTACAGAACCTATAAATGATGTTAGAGTTTGGCTTCTATAGGGTTTTTGGGCCATGAATTTGACTACAAATTGGTGATGATTAGGCTACAAAATGGCTACAAATTTGATGTAATTTTGTTGCAAATTGGCTACCAAATTTAGGTGAAATGGGCACCCAAATTTGGGGGGTTACTAAACATAGTAAGTGCTTCCCCCATGGTCATTTCATTTACTAAAAATAGTAACCAACTCACACCTTCCATGTTGAGCTATCCATTGTGCTTATTGAAGTGGCTAGTCAATTTTGAAGTGCATGAATTGATGAATTTTTCTCCTTATGGCTTCCATGCTAGGGGATTGAATTTTCGATGCTAGGGATAGGTGAGATCTATCCCCTTGTAGGTGCTTCCAACGTAGAGAAATTCATACCCCCCATAAAACCTATCAAATTGCCCTTGGCATTCCAAAAGGCATTTTTAAACTCCCCAAACCCAAATATAGATACTAGGTGACTTTTTTCACTTGGGGAATGAGGCTTTAGCTAGTTATGAGGCATTTTTCAGCTCCAAAAGTATAAAGTATGTGAAATTGTCCATTGTGGGTTACATTTTTCACATTTAAAATGAGATTTTACCTCGGGTTTTATGGGGTGGAAGCTACATGATGAAGATTGATTATAACATGCAAAATTTTGTGGTGTTTCAATGGCCCCCTTTTTGTTGGTGCCTGAAGGATTAATCTAAGAGGCACTGACGGAGAATACAAAACACCACTGCATATTATAACGCTACAATGCATATAGGCCACATGAGAATCAAGCTATCTAGGTTACTATTGTTGCTAGTTTAAGGCTATGGCAGGCGATGGCACTAGTTAAAGGCCCCAGTAGGCCATGTTGCCAGTTTAAGATCATAGCAGATCATTGAAAGTAGGCTCACTTGTTGATGATCTGTAGGCTACATGTATTATGGTTTCAGATAGGAATGATTGACCAAATTGGCCAACTCATGTCCATTCATGTTGGCTATTTTGAATGGTTTGTTCTTGTAGGCTCTAGTCATAAGAAAGGGTTCTTCCTAGTTGGTTGAGAATTTCTTTGCATGCTCATGGATGACCTTGAGAACTAGATCCCCCTACTTGATCTTGCACATGGTCAAGTTATGGTGATGTTGCTTTTGCCTCTCTTGATAGTTCTTGATGTGAGCAAGTGCTTTCATACATCACTCCTCCAGTAAATCCAGTGCTGCTATTTGTAACTCCTTGCTCTACTCATTGTTAATGAAGTCAATCAAGGCTACTTGGAGCGATGTTACCTGTAATTCAAGAGGTAAAATAACTTCAGAACCATAAACAAGGCTATAAGGGGTCATGCTAGTTGTTGTGCAATAAGTTATTCTATATGCCCATAGTGCATGGACAAGTCACTTATGTCGCTTTTGGTTGTTTTGGTTGAGCATCTTTTTGAGCAAGTTGATGATGGCCTTGTTGCTTACTCTTGCTTATTCATTAGCTTAAGGGTAGTAAGCTGATGAGAAAGATTTCTTAATGCCTAGGTTGTGACAAAGATCCTTGGTTTCTTGGTTGCTAAATTAAGGTCCACTGTTTGTAACTATGATTATGGGTATGCCAAAACAAGCTATAATGTTGTCTAGGATAAACTTGCAAACTAGTTTAGATGTGGTCTTCCTTAGGGGAATGGCCTTAACCCACATGGTAAAGTATATAGTTGTAGTGATGATGAAGCTATGTCCTGCAAAAGACTAAGGCACGATGAGTCTAATGATATCTAACCCACATCGTTGAAACAACCATGTTATCTAGGTTATATGAAACTCAGTTAGTGATACATGTATCAGGTTGCTATATCATTGACATGTGTCACATTGCTTAACCTTTTGTAGGTAATCATTTTTCATATGGGGCCAATAGTAGCCTAACCATATAATCTTAGTGGCCATGGCTCTTGGTCCTATATGTCCTTCACAAACACCCTTGTGAACCTCCTCTAGGACTATTTTGGCTTCAGTTTTGCTTAAGCACTTTAGGAGTATGCCATCATAGGATCATTGACATAATGTGTTATCACGTATGATGAGTATGGAGTCCTTCTAAGAAGTAGTCAAGCCCTATGAGGATTCATCATGCATAAGGTAAAATTTGATATTGTCATACCACTCCTTAGGAAGAGCAGGATGAACTATAATCTACCTTGTAATCCCCAAAGATCTATAATCTACCTTAGGAGGAGCAGTATGAACTATAATCTACCTTAAGAGGAGCAGTATGAACTATAATCTACCATGCATAAGGTAAAATTTGAGGCTATGTGGTCTACAAGACTCTCAGGCTCAAGATCTAGGCAACCAAGGTCAATACATCATTCAATATCACCATGAAGTACATGTAGACACAAAGGCAAACTGATTTTCTTCCAAATACTCATACTTTTGATCCTACGTATCAACCAAAAGCATATTAAGTGGCACATAGTTAAAAGTGAATAAATAATGTTAAAATGTCATAAAACATATCCAAATCTAATGCAATCAAGGCCATTTAAGGTCATCAATGAAATAAGGTCAATTTGAAAAAGTGCAATAGAGTCGAAGAAAGGTCACATAAAGGTTAAGCAAGGGAAAATATAAGGAGTAAGGCTAAAAATGATCAATAAAGGTTACAATTTTTCCAATTTAATGTTTTAGTAGGTTGTGATGCTAGTTTATAGTCTTGGTGGACTATGATGTCAATTTAAGGCCTTAGTGGGCCATGGTCATATCGTGTCAAATGGTGGTCAAGGAAGGTCAAACCCTACTATTTGATACCATTTAAAGGCCAAACAAAGACAAATAGAGTTGTAATAACACAAACAATGAACATATAAAGTTGTATAGAGCCCATAGAAGGTCAACAAGTCATCAAGGCAACATAAGTCCAAAGCTAAGTCAAAACATTATGTAATAAGGAAAAAATCAAGCAAAATAGGCCATATATGATAAAATTTTAATATAGGCCAAAATGGCTAGGTTCTGCTAGTTTTAGCCTTAGTGAGCCATGTTTTGATGCTACAGGGCTATTAGGTGAGTTTAGGCATTAATTAGGATTGTTTCTTGGTTGTTTAGACCCAAAAATCAAGTCTTTTGAGGCTTCCACACTAGGCTTAACGTGGAAATAGGAGCCCTTAGTATGGAGACTAAGGAAAATGTGTTTTAGGATTCTTAGAGGTCCAAGAACCTTCCCAAGGTAGTGTAGGGTTAGATCCATCAAAATTAGGCTTCTTGAGACTTTTTAAAGGTTAAAAAGTAGGTTTTGAAGCCTTCCCCCTTTATTTCCACGTTGGCTAACATGGAAGAGAGGGGGTTTAACATGGGGAATCAAAATCCAATAAAAAATGAGTTCAAACATGGTTAAACAAGTAGTTAGAGTCCAAATCTAGAACTTGTGCATCTCCCAGCTTCATTTTGAGGCAATTTAAGGTCATTTTTAGTGTTAATAGTAGTTGAAATGACTTCCCCCCCTTCTTCCCTGCTAGGCATAGTATCCTCAACATGGAAAATAGGGGAATACTTATTTGATGAATTGAAAGTGATTTTGGGACACTTTGAAAAGGTTTCTAGGCCCCTAGGGCTGTAGACTTTGATTTTGCAAGTTTTTGACTAATTTTGGGCATGTTTGAAAGCTATTTAAGGGTACTTAAGGTCTTTCCCCATTGTTTCCACATTGGGAGAGTTACTCCAGCATGGAAGAATGGGGGGAATGGGTTTTGGAGGTTGGGATAAAGTTAGACGAGCAAAATATTAAGGCTGTGAGGTCCTGGACTTCTCTGGAAAAGATATTTGGCTTCCAGGAGTGCCATCTTTTTTCCAAAAGTGGAAAAGCAACTTTCCCCATTATTTCCATGTTGGGGAAGTTACTCTAGCATGAAAGAAGTAAGAATATTATATCTAGACCAATTTAGATCATAATTAACTATGCATGTTACCTCCTAGGATTGCTAGGGTCAAGGGCTATGGATCCATGTTAAAATTTGATAGTTTTTGGCATCACTAGGTGGTTGTTTGGCTTTCCCCATTTCTTCCACACTGTGGATAAAGAGCTTAGCATGGAAAAAAAGGGTGAATGGATTTTTGGTCACATGGGATTAATTTTGGAAGTTTAAGGGCTCAAATAACTACTACCAGGGCACAAGAGTGCATGAAAGGTCGTTTGATGACATTTTGAGGTGTTTAGGAGACTCAAACAAGTCCCCCTTGAGTTTCCACATTAGGGAAGCTACCCTCAGTGTGGAAGAACTATGCATCTCAAATCTTGATCAATTTTGACCTCAATTAACTTTTCATGTCAGCCTTTGGGGCTATTGGGGTCAAGGACTAGGGTTTGAAGTCAAAACTAGTCATTTTAAAGGTTTTTAAGTGGTTTTTAAACTTCCCCCTTTTTCCACATTGGGGCTTCAATGCTCAATGTGGAAAATTTGTGGAAAATATTTTTGGTGCTTTATGGTCACTTTCGATCATGCATGTAGGCTTCTAAGGTTGTTGGTGATGATGGTTAATGCATGGCATCAAAATTTAGATGTCTTAAATGTTGATGAGTGGTTTTTGTGCTTCCCCCCATTTTTCCACATTGGGGCTTTCATGCTTAACATGGAAAAATGGGGGAAAATATTTTTAGTCATTTTCACCACTTTTAGTCATGCATGTAGGTTTCTAAGGTTGTTGGCATTGATTGTTAACATCAAATGCCAAATTTTGGCTATTTTAAGTGTCATAAGGTATTTTTTGAACTTCCCTCATTTTTCCATGCTAGGGCTTTCATGCTTAGCATGGAAAATTGGGGAGGGGGGGGGGGGGGGGGGAATCTTTTTTAGTTATTTTTTGTTGATCTTGCTATGCATGAGTCCTCATAGGTTTACTAGTCCTGGCCATCAATGCTCGAGGTTAAGATAGTCATTTTGGGGGTTGTGAGAGGGCTTTTAGGCTTTCCCATTTTTTCCACATTGAAGGTGGAAGGGTTAGCATGGAAGAGGTTCCCTAAATCAAGAAAGTTAGATCTAGGCTAGGTTGGTAGCTAATTGACCATGCATGTCAATCTCGAGGGCTGTTGATGTTGACAATTAATGTTGGATGTCAAGGTTTGATAGTTTGGAGGCTTCTAAGTGCCTCATGTAACCTGTACCCTTTCTTCCATGCTAGGAATGGTGTCCCTAGTGTGGATGAGAGGGGGATGAAATATTTGTACCAATTTTAACCCATTATGGGGCTTTTAGAAGCTTGAAAGGGTTTTGAAAGGGTCCAAGGATCATTGGGCATGAAGAATTTATCATTAGATCATTAATTTATATCATTTTTGACTTTCCCCCATCTATCCACACTGAGGATGAGAGGCTTAGCATGGACGAAGCCTTCCCCAATATGGAATACATCAAATCCTAGGTTTCAACCAGTTTTGACTAGGTTTGGTGAGTTTCCAAGGTTGTTAGAGATGCTCGGAGGGGTTCTAGGTCATGTGGGACCCACTTTGGGATCAAACTTCTTCTAGATGATTGTTGGAAGGCAAGAGTGAGTGTTATCCCCATTCTACCATGTTGGGCACTACTTCCCCAGGATGGAAACTCATGGTGCTTAGCCTTGCTCATGTTTTGCCTAAATTTGAAGACTCGGTGTTGAAAAAGGTAAGTTTGGGTTACTAAAAATAGAAAGATATTTGTAAGTCTAACAAATTTTTATAATGACAAATTAGTAGCAAGCCAATTTTTGTATTTTTTCTTGATGAAAATATGGCATATTTCTGAAATTTAACGTTATAGGTTTGTAGCCCTTTGTTTAAGCTTTCCGATGGTTGTTGTCTTGTTTAATTTGGCTTTGAAATAAGAAAGTTATGACTATCTTTGTAACATTGCGCAGTTAGGTTGTTTTTGCCATTTTTGTAATTTCATGTAGATTTGTAAAATTTTCATAAGAAAATAGCCAAAGCCTTCGCTATTTTCTAGCCATGGCTACATAGGATTTGGCTTTTGCTTTATAATGGAGGTGGAATCACTCTAATTAGGCTTAAAACAAATTTTTCATGTTTTTTTTGCTAAGGTTATGTGAATCAAGGAAAAACTCATGGTTGTAGTACATAACTTGAAATAGAAGTGGTTAATATGCTTAATAATTTTTTATTTTTTGCTTCATGGATTTTTCTAAGTTTATCATGTTTTTTCTAAATTTGAGCATAGTTTAGATGGTTTTTTTTTAAAAAATTTATGCATGCTTTGCATAATTTTAGATGCCTTTTCTAAACTTACGCTTGTTTTTTCCAAATTTATGCATAATTTAGATATGTTTTCCTGAATTTATGCATAATTTAGATTAAGACATATTTTTGGTTGTAAAGGTTATGAAATATGGTAACAATGCTTTTATGAAATTTCTCAAGCTAACTTAGATAAACATCTAAGAGCTTTTTACAGAGGCTAATTTCACCTTTGACGTAGGAAGTCTTCTCTAAATTTATTGAGAAATTTAAATTGGTCATGATGCAAGCATATGCAAAGTTGTAATAATGTTTTCTTATGAAATTTCTTAGGCTCATTTAGATAAACACCTTAGAGATTTTTACAGAGACTAATTTCATGTTTGACTAGATGTTTTGTCTAAATTTGCTAAGTAATTGTAATAGGTCATATTGTTTTTTCTTTGAAAGGTTGTAATAATGCCTTTTTATGAAATTCCTTAAGCTAATTTAGATAAACATCTTAGAGCTTTTTATAGAGGTTAATTTCACCTTTGACTACATGTTTTATCTAAATTTGTTAAGAAATTCTAATTAGTCACAATGTTTTTGCTTTGTTTTATGCAGGGTCTTCTTGAGGCCTATTCTCATGATAGTGGATCTGGTAGGCATTTTGTGTTATATTGGTCATCTTAAAATGAATACTCCACTACACGACATGCCCCTTGGGAAGCTCTTGTTGTGGTTTCAGCCTAGGGCAAGCGACTTCTTTGCCTACCTTCCTAGGAACTTTAGTATGACGTTGTGGTCACACTTCTTTGTAGATGTAGTTGGGGTTGTTCTGGGGACCTTGTTGCCTCAGGCATCTCGATTGATTACCAAGTATATTACTGAAAAATAAGTTTCTAAGACCACAAGGGGATCTATAGATGCTATAAATTCATGCTACCTTTTGGAGATCTAGATAATGCCAAAGTATAGTTAGTATAATACTGATAATACCTTGATGGTGGCACATAGAGCTCACACAATATTCCAAAACCCACCTAGAATTGTGTATCATCTACAGGGGTAAATATGGTTTTTAGCATATTATGTTGCATGTTATCGAATCCTTTGATGAGGAGGTCAATCACTTTAGCACCATCATCCAATGTGTTAAGGTGAACATTGATGTAGGTGCTAGCCACTTTCGTGATTTGTTTGATGTCTCAACTAATGGGGCAAAGATTCCCACTAGGACAATGAGGGAATCAAGTCACCATGAGGAAGTTCTAGAGTGACTTGATGCTAGCATGGGCCACTCTAGAATTTTGATGTATAGCTTCACAAACATTAATGGAAAGGAATCATATCCTTTGTTTAGGTCTTGTGAATTCCCCTAACTATTATCACAAAAGAAGGTGATTGGCCTAGCATATGGTTGGACCTTTAAGAAGGTCTTAATGGAGGGCATCAAATTTGATTGGGTTACTACTTTGGCTACTGGGCTTTGAGAGGAGATCCTTAAACTCTGTGTTGACACGTCCATAATAATCCATATGCACTTTGCAGTTTCTGCAAGTTATCTAAAGAGGTTTGTAGAGTTTCTGGTGGTGTATAGGAATGGACGATGGGTTTCCCAAGATCCAAGCCAACTTTCTTGGCCTTGGATAAAACACATTTATGTAACAGTGTAGGCCTAGAACCCACCAGAGGAGGTGGATGAGACATTATCCATCATCACTAAGAATCTTGATGTTAGGCATCATGAGTCTCTTGATAGTATTGATGATGATGAGCCTCTCTTGTTTCCTACTAGTGTTCAAGCTACTAGATGATGGTGCATAGAGGCTAAAGGGATAGCTAGAGAGAAACTCAAGAAGCCTATGGTGGAGGCACCCCCAAGATCAGATCAACCTACCTTGAAGAAGATTAAGTTTAAGCTTAAGCCATCATAATAGGTAGTGGTAGGTGTGCTTTATTTAACTTTGGCTATTTCATGTTTTAAAATTTGATGGCTACTTTATGGTTTCATGTGTTAATCAATTTTCTATGTGCCATGGTTGTAGATAAGCATCAAGTTATAGTAGCCCAGCCTACTGCAGAGGTAGATTAAAGGTGTGTAGAAGAGGTACTCTTAAAGCAACCCATGGTTGAAGGACTTTCTAATGCAGACATAGATGATCTAGATGCCTTGTTTGGTGAGGCAGTACTAGGTACATCTCCCATCATCATCCTAAAGGAGGAGGAGAAGGAGGAGCTAGGTATGCTTATGCCTCGCTATTTTTGTTATATCTTATTGGTTATATTTGGTTGTCATCCTAACTTTTCAATGATTGTCATGCTTAAAGTAGTTCCCGAACCACTAGCACAAGCTTCCATCCTTGATTTTTGTGCAAAACCATGGGTAGAGATCCCAAAATAAGTGGAGTTCCTATGTGGGATGGATAAGGACATCATCGATTGATTGCATCAGGTCACATCTGAGATAGGTAAGGATTTTATTTTATGTGCTTTAGTCATAGGCTTTGTTTACATTATGGATATTTAAGGTTGTGTCTTATGGTTGCATTTTCTGCTTTGTCCAGTACTGTCCATGGAGTGGTACTCCAACAGGGACATGGAGGTAGACTCCTTGCCTAGACTTTCTTTGATGTGTCTAGTGTACCTGTGAAGCTGTACAACATTGCCATTGATTTAGCACTATCATGTGCAAAAGCTTCATGGGAGCTAGATAGGTCCAATGAATCCCTATGGGAGGAAGTTATGACCTTGAGGGAAAATTTTCAAAGGTAGGAGGATACGATTATTGATCTCCAAGATCATAAAGCCTTTGTGGAACCCAAAGTGGCTAACTTGGGGGAGTTATGGACCAAGGAGATCACTTGGGCTCACTACTGACATGCCATTCAGGACAAAGTAGTAGTCTTATGGGAGATGAAGTAACATATGCGGATGGACCTCATCTCTCAAAAGGTTGAGGACTGGAAGGATCACTATGCTTGGGTTCTAGAGTGGAACAAGACACAAAAGGCTCACAAATGTCAGTATAAGGCCAATTGTGGGGCCTACCTAAAATGGCTTAAAGAAGAGTCAGTTGAATAGCACAAGAGAGAGCTATTCATTTAGGGAATCCAAGTAGAGAGTGCTTATTAATGTTTTGAAAGCACTTTCAAGGTGGAGGAATCCCCTACTCTTTAGATCATTATTATTGCGGGTTAGACTGCTACAGCTACTATTACTTATGTGCCTTCTTCTTAGACTTCTATAGATAGATTCAACATTCTTTTTAGCATTGATCTTAGGGATGTTGACTGGTTCAACATTGCAGAGGTCCAGATTGTCCATTGTTTGGAGGAAGGCCTTTCCCATCTACCCCTAGAAGTGATGGAGCTAGACTCTCCATAGGTTTAATATATTTTATACTTTAGGATTTGTTCTAAGTCATGATTTTGACTATGGGTTACTACCTGGCTATATGTTGTTGCATTTTAGACCTCAAGAGACATTGGCAACCCTAGCAGTGAGGGTGGGAATGACTCACCACTTCCTCCTACAGATGTCACTTAGTAGCCTCCTTCAGTTTAGCTTATTGGCTATTTGTTTTTGGTCTTTATGTTGATGGCTATGGTTAGCTAAAACTAGGTTATGGATAGTTATTCTTTGGCATCATTGCTACATGTTGTGGTTATGGCTATATGTTATGGACATTTTAATTTTAAATTTGAATATTAGTTTTTTTTTGACTATATGCATTGATAGTAGTAAATGTTGTAAAATTTGAAAATGAATATGTTGACCTTTTTTAGTATTGCTAATTGATGCAAGGAACATTTTCTAGTTTTAGGCCATTGTGGGCATAGGTCATATTGTGCGATTGTGGCTATGTTACCAATTTAATGTGTTAGCAGACGAGAATGCTAGTTTAAGGTCATAGCAGACCATAGTGCTAGTCTTAGGCCTTAGCAGTCCAATTTTGGAAGAGATAGTTTTTCAATGTTTAAAACATAAGTAAAAATAAATTTATGGCTACATGCATTAGGCTATGTGCATAAAGCGTAAAATGGACAATTGCATATATAATAAACTGTAAATGAAAAGTAAGGCTATATGGTTATTGTTGCATTTGGTCATAGAGGCATGGGAAGGTTAAGGTAAACTTCACTTGTGAAGACTCCTTCTAATTAGGGAATGAGTAAATCCTACTTTTCACAAGCTTGTATTCACCATCTTCTTCACTCATGATGTTAAAAGGGAGTTCATCCCATAATGTATCACATTGCTTCTCCTTGTCATTGTTAGTTATCTTGGGTTTTTGCTCTTCATGGCCAAAAACCCAAGATAACTAACAATGACCCTGGTTGTGCTTTACTTCCTCCATGTGCCCCAAAATGCGAACTTCAACTTTAGGCTATGGCCATTGTGGCTCTTTTTGTTTTTTTGATTATGGGCTTTAGTGTCCTCTTGTGGCTTGTTGGTCAAAGGAGATGGGGTAAAGGAGGTCATAGGTATAACTAAAATGGGAGTGGGCTTTAGCAGACCCACTTCCTTTCGTGCCTCCATCTACTTGTCTTTCTTGTTGTTAGGCTTTAGCATATGCTTCTTCCTTTGGTTGGCTAAAAATTTTGGTTGTCGGTTATTGGATATAAGGAAGAGGAGGTAGCATTGGCGACCACAAGGGGTTGTTGTGCAGTTGGATGGGCTACAACTACTTAGGTTGTGTTGTGTTTGGAGACCTTGATGACAAAAGATTCTTTTGGAGGCATTTGTGATGGTACTCTCACAATGAAGGAAAGTCTTGAGATATGGGAAGCTAAAGAAGCTCTTTCATTATAGAGGGATACTTGGATCTCAAATGGTTCTCTTGTAGGTCTCCAGTTGTCATCAATGTTGAATACTTAGATAACATAGGAGCGATCATTAGCATTCAAAGGATCTTTATAGACCTACATGGACTAGTTTTATGGTTGAATTGGGATAGAAGCATCTAAGACCAATTCCCTTCTATCTATCATCCTTTGCAAGTCATCCTTCAATATAAGGAAAAATTTTGTATCATGACTAGAAAATTAATGAGAGTGGCAAAAGTGATTTAACTTGAAGTGTTTGGGCAAGTGAGGATCATCCTTCGTTGCCCGAGTAGGATCTTTGGCTATTTCACATAGTCACTCATGTTTCTTTCTAGTGGCTTCGGTCATTTGTTTGTCTTGCATACATCCACTTCTCAATAGTTGGTCAAGCAACGTAGATCATTTTAATGGTAACTTAGTGTATTTAGACCTATCCTTCCTTTCAAATTTAGGTTAATTTGTTGTTGATGTATTGATCCTAGAAGGTGATAGTAGGTTATTGCGATCATTGGTGGGGGCCTTGGGCAAGTTGACATTTGGCCGTTGGTTCATGGTCTTGTTTTTCTTAGTTATAGTTGCTACAATAGTGTTGTTTTGTTTTCTCTTATCTTTGTCTCTTCGAGCATGTTGGTTTTTATATGATCTATAAGCCAGATCATGATTGGCCTCTATAGCATCCTCTAAGTTTTTAGTTTGTAAGAACGCCTGGCTAAGAGACTATGGATTAAGATAGTAAGGTTTTGACTTGATGAAGTCATTAACTTCTCTATTGAATATGGCTAAGTGGGCTTCAACTATGGGCTTTAGTATTTCATTTAGAAGTGCATTACACTGCTAAATGAATTTTTGTAGTTGATCAAGCGTTGAGTTAGGCTTCAAGTTATACTTGAAGCGGTTGACAAACTAGGCTACTAAGTCTTCTAGAGAGGATATAGACCCTCAGGGCAATGCATGATACCAATTGAGTGATTCCTAGTTAAAGACATAGGGAAAATCCTTGTGATGGTATGAGGCCATGGTTGTAAGAGCAAACATTTAGATCGAAAGGTAATAAGGTGAGCATTAGGATCATCTTCTCTATTATACTTGCTAAATTGTGGTATAGGAACACTAGGAGGAAGTGTGAATAGTGGAATTACAAGACTTATGAGATCATCTTGGTAGAAGTCCATAATCTTGACAGTTTGTGTGGTAGAGGCTTTAAGCATCTTCAATTCCTCTGTTAGGTCTTGGATCATTTTGAAGGCTTGATCTAAGCCTTGTGGTGACCCCATAGTTTGTGAGGTTCGTACATAAGATTGTGAGGCTTGTGGCCTCACTATGGGTTGCATGATAGAAGGAAAAGGTTGTGCTATGATTGTGGGCCAAATAAAGAAAAAGATGTTTATGTTGGTACTTGAGGCACAAATGGGACAAACATTGTGTGTAACCCTTATGTTGCTTGGGGTCTCATGGTGGAATCCATGTGAATATTTAAGTGATTTACAATGGTAAAAGCCACTATTGATGATTTTTTATATTGTGGCTATGTTGCAAATGGCATTAATATGTTATAGTCTATTATTTATGGCATTGAATGAGTATGATGTGTTGCTACAACCAGCGTGGGATCTACCAGCGTATGGTGTGGAGGAGTGGAAGATGGAGGCACCATGCCCTTGGAGAAACAAAGGAATTAGGGGAAGGTTCTGTGATGTTGAGAGATGTTTGTTGGAATAGCCCTTCAAGGATGTTTTCAGGTTCAGATTCTACCCTAAATTCATCCCCCTCTCCTATTGCTTCCCGAGGGTAGGTTGGTGATCTTCCTCTTTTGTGGTAATCAAATGAGCTAGAATTCTAGAATAGACATCATTAAGGGGGATTTCTTCATACAGGTAAGGAATGTACTCTTTTTCATCCCTATTTAGAAGCTCAAATTCACTTTTTGCCCTAGATTCAATTTGTGGGATTAACATGCTTGCATGTATTTTGGCATAAATGAAGTTATAACAATCTTCATTTATGGTTGCAAAGTTAAAAATCTCTCCTATGACTCTCAAATATTGCCTACACTTAACGATTGCAAGGTCTTTGGAATCATACACCCTCATGACTTACTGGTTATGATCTTCGCCAGTGAAGGTGAAGGGTAATTTGGTGGATTTTTGAAAAGGCATGTTTATAGTGCATAGAATTACTTGAACAAAATAGGCTATAAATGTTAAAATAAGAGTAAATTCTAGTGAATGGAATTCAAAAACTCTTAGA
>MNCI01016519.1:543302-618439 GCA_015680685.1 Gnetum montanum
GTGGGAGAGAGGGTAGGGAGGAGGAAAGCCAACTCATGGAAGAGTTAAAAACTAGAGACAAATGTTTTGGTAGTAAAAAGGCATAAATAATAGGAGGGAAAGAATATCAACATTGGCTTTGGGTTGTAAAATTCATAACAAGTGTTGTGAAAAGCCAAAACCCAACCACCTGCAACTTCCACATTTCAGTTTTGGTCTTTGGGGCAGGGGGGGAGGGGGGCAGGGGGCGGAGGATAGACTAGAATTAATTTTTCAATGGTTTTGGCTATAAAAGATAAAGTAAAAGGTTGCAAACAGTTATGAAAAGAATAGAGTTGGCTATAGAATATAGGTGAAGGCCCTCCTTCTAGTACAAAAAAAAACTATTGCAACTGAAAACCTTGATTGCTAGAATAAAAACCTAGGATCTTTGGTGCAAGCAGTTCTCCAACCCCGAATCCATAGGGCCTTTACGATAAAAATGGGATTCGAGGTACCTTGGATGATCTAGCAAATCAACTAGGGACTTAGGAGATGAAAAATGTGGGAATATGAATAGATATGAATAATGCACAAATAATAAATTTATTTTTGAACAAAAAATTTAAAACTTAAGACTTTATTGAGAAAAGAATAAAGAATAAGTTAGAGAAATTTGTACAAATGGTGTTTAGATGAGCAAAAAGGTGGTTCACTTGTGCAAGAGTTCAAAGCCCATTGAAGCTAAGGTGATCTACTACATGATCTAGGTGCTAAGCCACTCTTGATGTTATGGAACCTTCCTTTGTTGCTACAACCTTGGATTTGCCAATTAGGTCATTGTTGCAAGGGGGTGGGGGTAGGGGGAGGGATGTGGAAAGGGGGATGGAGAGGGAGGATGAGAAAGGTGGGATATTTGGATGTTAAGTTGCCCCATGCTGGGTTTGGAATCCTAGAGGTGTACTGTTAACATAAAAAATCCACCAAATCTCAAGGCCTCATTATTTCCACACTAGGATTTAAGAGAATTCAAGTATGGGAACTTGTAAGAGCTCTTGAGTGCCTGAAAATGCCCCAAGTATGAAATTGTGTGTGAAAATTTCTTGAGAAAAATTGTTGAACTTGTAAATGGTGTTGGAGTTTAGATTTTATACGGTTTTGGGGCTATGAATGGGGTTGGAAATTGGCTATTATTGGGCTGAAAATTGTTAGTGCAATGGCTACAAAATGGCTACAAATTTGATGTAATTTTGTTGCAAATTGGTTTCCAAATTTAGGTGAAATGGGCATCCAAATTTTGGGGGTTACTAAACATAGTAAGTGTTTCTTCCCATAGCCATTCTATTTAGTAAAAGTGGTAATCGGGGCACACCTTCCATGTTGAGCTCTCTACCATGCTTACTGAAGTTGTTGGTCAACGTTGAAGTGCATGAATTGATGAATTTTGCTCCTTGTGGCTTCCACATTGGGGGATTGAATTTTCCACACTAAGGGAAAACTTTCTAGGATGGGGGGAAAGTTTCGAAGTTGGGGGCAAACTTTTAGGCTACAAGAAAAGTTTCTAGGCTAGGGGAGAAACCTTCATATTGGGGAAAAACTTTCCAAAAATGTTTCCAAGCTAAGGAAAAGTTCCCAAGTTGTGCATTTGGTCTCCATGTTAAAGGAGGGAAATTTTTCAAACCCCCCACCCTCCCATGCTAGGGGTAGGTGAGATAACCCCCTTCAGGTGTTTTAAGTGTAGAAAAATGCATATCTCCCATTAAACTTGTCAAATTATCCTTTTTGGCATTCCAAAAGGCATTTTGACCCCCAAGACTAAATACAGAAACTAGGTGATTTTGATCACTTGGGAAATGAGGGTTTAACCACTTATGAGGCATTTTTCAGCCCCAAAAGTATAAAGTATGTGAAATTGTCCATTGTGGGTTACAATTTTCACATTTACAATGAAATTTTACCTCAGGTTTCATGGGGTGAAAGCTACATGATGAAGATTGGTTATAACATGCAAAATTTTGTGATGTTTTACCTGGGATGAATTTGACTTTACCATTGGGTTCGGAAGGTTGGAATCTATAGGAAATGACTCTTCATTCATTGAAAAGTGCTTTTAAAATAAAAAATTATGGCTTATGAGATTCAGAACCTTTGGTGTGAAAAAGGAAACTTCCTAAGAGGTCACCCATCCCAATACTACTTTAAAATGAGCATGCTTAATTACAAAAATTTTATTCTTGTGGTAACTACGGCTACTAATCTAGTTTTGAAATTTATTTTTGCATATGTTTTTAATTAAATTAACATGTCAATATCAAGAATTTGAATTTCTTGCCTATTAATGAAAATTTCAAAATTTATGTGAATTGTTAAAATTTTTCAAATTTCCTACCTTTTGATAGAAACATTTTTTTCTATCATCAGAGGCTATGGTAGCTACTAGACAAGGATAGTCGTGAGGTAGGAAACATAGAAAAGAGTAGTGGTAGGTGAGGCTTGTGAAAGTGTGCATCGGTGGCAGTAGCACGAGATCATTAGTGCAAGGTCAGTGGCATGAGATCGTCAGCCTAAGGTCAATAGTGCGCAGTTGATAAAAGTATGCACTAGGCAACATGACCTAGGTCTACATGACCTATTACAGGGTCCATGTGGCCTTCTGTAGGGCATGTGGAGCCCTTTACTAAGCTCACATGGCCCTTCCTAGGGCATGGACAACCTTTCTCTAGGCTTGCGTGAACCTCCATAAGGTCTACACAACATCTGTTGACATGGGCACATTGCATTAGGGCCAGAACAACTGAAATAGGTCTAGCATGACACATTTTGCCATTTTTTAGGTTTTTTTTATTTTTTCTTTTTTTTTTCTGGTAGAGGCGATGATTGGTTGCATTGGAAGAGATAATGATCTATGATAGGAAAGGTGATGATTGACAACATGGAAAGTAATGATCATCGGAAAGGAAGGTGATGATCAGTGGCATGGGAAGTGATGATCTATGATAGGGGAGGTGATGATCTGCAGCATAGGAGGAAATGATCCATGATGTCGTCAAGTAGCATGCGCCACCACCTTCATATGCACCTGCACCATTTTCTTGCCTGTCGCCTATCATTTTAGTAATATTTAATTATATTATCTAATTCATAATGACCTTTCTACCCTCTTAATAAAGTCCATTAAGAATTAGATAATATAGTTAAATATTACTAAAAATCAAGTAATGTAATTATAGATTACTTAATTTTTAGTAATATCTAACTATGTTATCTCTAATTTGTATATTTTACATTTTCCATGACATCCGGGGATGGGATGTAACAATCAGGTACCATAAATAGCCTTCAAAGTTTCATATTTTGACCTTTACATCTCATCCTAAAATGTGAAATAACTAGGCAAAACTAGGTAAAATCCCATCTTAATATTGCAACCACACTGGGAAGCACTCCCAACTACATTGGCCAATGTGGTTCTAGTGTGGTTGGATGGGGTCTAACCATGAAATTTCAAAGATAACCTTCCAAATGACACGTCTTAGCCTCCACACCTTTGTAGAGTCTCTAGAACCTCCTAAAACATACCAAAGGATGCCAAGAATAATTATATTGGAGGAACCACACTGAAAATCCCTCAACCACATAAGTCAATGTGGTCCTAGTGTGGTTCCTTAGATTTTGACCATTTTGGAAATCAATTGAACATTTGAAAAAATTCAAAATGATGAAACATAGCCTTCAGACCTTCTCAAAGCCTCTGGTAAGCCCAAGACTACAAATAATAAGCAAAAACATATTAACTTTTATTTTAACATCCTTAGCGATGTTGAGAAAACCTCCATCCACATTGGCCAATATGGTCCCAACATGGGTGTTACATAAAAAAAATCAAGAATAGGTCATGAACAAGTCAAATTGACATCCTAATGTATCATCCCAAGCCTAGAACCCTACTAGAGCCATTAGGGACAAGGAAACCCTAGAAATTGAGTTAAAAATGATAAAAATCCATCACATCGCACTCATCCACGTTGTGCCTATGTTGAGTAGTCTAGGGGGTATGGGCATATTAAGACTCAAAAACCTTTAAAATTGATAATTATCAGCCAAAATCCTAGTTGTAAATACCAACAACCCAAGGAACTCAAAAACTTGGTTGATTTACCATAAAAACTCATCTAAAATTAAGGATCAAGAGAAGCAACATTGGGAAGGATTAGAGTGATGCTAGCTAACATGGCTCTAGCATAGTTAGAGTTCCAAAAGGATTTTACTAAAATTATTTGACTCTGAATAACCTAAAAATTAATTAGGGAAGTTTAGTACATTGAAACCTAGAAGTCTATTGCAATTTGACCCTGTTTTAATCTTCAAAAGCCCAAATATTATCCATCCATGCTAAGGCCACCCTTAACTATGCTAGCTAGCATACCTTTAGGGGGTAAGGATTCAAAACCCACTTTTGGTAGCATGTTTTGGCCTCCAAACAATTGGTTCCGAATCCTAATGCTCTTGCACTAGCTTGGGAGCTAATAGAACATAAATTGTGACTTTGGAATGCCACAAACCCATTTTCCTCATGGAAACACATTAGGGCCATGATGGCTAGCATAGTTCTAGCATATATAGTAGTTTCTAGTGTCAATTGTGGCTTCTCAAGGGTCAAAATGATACCAAAATTGATCAAACATACCCCTAACCCACTGCACTAGAAATAAAAATCATCAAAATCCTAAAACTATCCATAATAGAAACCCAAATTTTGATAGTTACCATGTTGGAGCTTACCCCATCCATGCTAGCTAGCATGGGTCCAATGTAGTTTGAAGATAAAAGCTTATTTCAACCTTCAAATAGCCTTAAAATGGCCTTCCCAATTGTTGAAAATCCTCCATCAACCCTGTAGGCTCACACCATGGCCTACTATGGCCTAAAACTATAAAAATCTAATCCTAATTGATCCATATTGATCATGTTTTACCCCATGCTATTCACCTTGATTGATTTGACCTTGTCGCATTGTGTTTTAACTTGATTTGACCTTGTCATGCACTGTTGACCTTCGTTGCCTTATCATTTGATGTCATTTGACTTTATTTTCATCATTTTCTTATCATTTGGTTCTTATCGCACCAAATGTTAGTATCATTTGACATTATTTGAACTTATTTTACTTGGTGTAATACTAGTTAATGCCATTGGATATCTTTATGACCTTGTTTGATCCTCTCAAATAACGTTTGGATGTGATTCATCATCATTTGGGCTCCATGTGATCTTACTATCATTTGGCTTTGTCCCACATTGATTAGCATTTGGCTTACTCCATTTACCTTATCCTATCCCCCATGACCTTTCTTAGGCATGTCTTAGCCTTATTCGACATCATTTGATGGTGTTTGACCATCATTAGGTCATCATTTGGCCTTATTAAATCATCATTTAACCTTCATTTGATGCTATTATACAATTGTTTGACCTTGTTTAGTCTTTGTTTTGATCTATTTATTTTAGCCTACCTTTTATTGGCCTTGTTGACCATGTTTGAACCTTGTGTGATCATTGATGAAACCTATTTTGGGTTATCCATGCATTATTACTAAAGTACTTTGCATTATTCTAGCATTATTTGCTCATTTTATTACATAGGTACCACATAATGTGCTTATGGTTTATATGCAAGATTGGAGTATGGACACCTAGAAGCAAATCATCTTGCATTTGAACCTAAGTGAACCTCATGGTGATGTTAAAAGATTCATTGAGCTTAATCACTTAGGTCTTGAGCCCAAGAGCCTTGTCAAAGACATAGCCTCGATAGAGAAACCTCTTGTGTGGCTAGAGAATCTAGTTAAAACACTTAACCTCAAGGCTAACAACCTTACAGAGGACTATTTAGTTGAGGTTCCTTTCACAACACATAGTGGTGAGAAGAAAACACTAAAAATAAGTTCATCACTAGAACCTCAACAGTCTCAAGGCATCATCAAGATCCTCTAAGATAATATTAATGCCTTTGCCTAGTCATATGAAGATAAGCCAAGCCTTGACCCATGCCTAGTGCAACATAATATCATGCTTGATCCTTGTATCAAGACAATTAAGTAGAAAGTTCATAAGATTAGACTAAATTTAGCCTTGGTAGTTTGTGATAAAATCACAAGACTATATCAGGTTGATTTCATTTGAGCTATCGATTACAAAAATTGGGTGTCCAACATAGTGGTATTTCATAAGAAGAAATGGAGTATACATATTTGTATTGATTTTTGAGACCTGAATAAGGAAACCATCAAAGATGATTTTTCTTTGCCTAGTATTGACCAAATTATTGATACTACCATCAGGCATGCCTTATTATCCTTCATGGATGGGTTCTCAAGATACAACTAAGTTAGGATTAACCCAAAGCATCAACTTTGTACAACCTTCATGATCCATTGGAGAAGCTTTTTCTACACCATGATGTCCTTTGGTCTTAAGAATGTAGGCTTCACTTATCAACAGGCCATGACATGTATCTTAAGCAATTATATCCTAGGATTGCTTAATGACTATGTGGATGATACAACTATTAAATTCAAAATGGCCAATAATCATGCTCATGACCTTGACCTTGTGTTGAAACGATGCCTCAAGTATGAGCTTAGGCTTAATCCTAAGAAGTGTGTCTTTGATGTCAAAATTGGTAAGATGCTTGGCTTTGTAGTATCTGAAGAGGGCATATGTGCTGATCCTAATAAGGTTAAGGCCATATCCAACTTTGTAGCACCAACTAACCTTAAGGAGCTTTGAGGACGACAAGGTAGATTACAATTTATCTGTAGGCTCATTGTTAGGTTTACAAATAAACTACAATCCACGCAACACTTTCTTAAGAAAGGAGTCCACTATGAGTGGATGGCTTAATGTTAAGAAGCCTTTGAAAACCTTAAGCAAGAGTTGGCACAACTACCCATGGGCTTTTTACCACAAAAGGATAAACCTTCTCACATCTACCTTAGTATCTCTGACACATCCATTACCTCTCTACTTTATCAGAAATGAGATGATGGAGAAGAGTTACTAGTATACTACCTAAGCCATGTGTTAATTGCCTATGAGACCTGATACACTAAAGTAGATAAGTATTGTCCAACCCTAGTCTTCTCATTGAAGAAGTGGAGATACTACCCCTTTAGGAGCCAAGTAAACATCATTTGCAAGGACAACATGCTTACAACTATAATAAACAATATCTATGAAAGTGGTTGTATAGCCTATTACAAAGCCATAATAGCTGAGTTTGACCTCCATTACATATCTCAAGCATCAACCAAGCCATAGCCACACAACTTACTATTTCTCTGGTAGAAGACCATGCAACCATTGATCCTAAATTCCTTGATTAACATGTTAACATTGTCAGTGAAGTAACCAAGGGCTATGAGGTAATTATGCACTTTGATGGAGCTTTAACTGCCCATGGGGCTAGTGTTGCTACCATCATAACATTACCTTCTAGTAAAATCCAATCCTTCACCTAGTGTTTTGAGTTTCCATTTACCAATAATGTGGTAGAGTATGAAGGATTGATTAGGGGGATGATGATAGCCTATGACTTACAAATCAAATGTCTAATGATTAAAGGTGATTCATGACTTGTGGTTGACCAAGTAATAGAGGTTTACACATGTAAGGTTGAACACTTACAACCTTATTATGACCTAGGTAAGAAACTAATGCAACAATTCATAGATGTTAGTATCAAAAATATACCCTAAACTGAGAACACATTAGTCAATGCCATTGTGACCTTAGTCCTAAGTGTGACATCTAATGTGTTTAGCAAGTTACCTTCATTGACTGTGAATTGTTCTATTCCCATCATGAAAAATGCTAAGGATGGTCCTATAGCCTTTGTTGATACTACTACTCAAAAGGAATGGTATGATGTATCAAGTTCTACATAATGCATGGTGAATCCCCACAAGGCCTAACTACTTTTCAAAAGGACATTGTACATAAAAGATCAAAATAGTATGTCATCATAGGTGATAACACATTATTTTGATGGCTTTATAATGATGTATTGTTAGTGTGATTGGGAGAATTTAAAGTCTGCATAGTCCTTGAGCAAGTTCATGAAGGTGTATGTGGGGGACATATCAGACCTATAGCCATGGTAGTTAAGATTATGACTTATTGGACTTAAATGGAAAATGAATGATTGTAAAAGGTTAAGACTTATGACACCTATCAATAACATATCAACCTAATGCATGTGCCACCAACTGAGTTACACACTACTTAGATAACTTGGTTGTTTCAATGGTGGGGACTTGAAATTATTGGACCTATATCACCTAAGTTTTTTGTGGGGGATATCTTCATCATCATTGCAACTAAATACTTTACAAAGTAGGTTAAAGCTGTTCCCCTAAGAAAAGTAACATCTCAACAAGTCTATAGATTCATACTTGATAACATAATAGCTTGTTTTAGCATTCCTATGATCATAGTCACAAATAATGGACTACAATTTAGTAACCATAAAATGCAAGCCTTTTGTCAATACTTGGGAATCAAGCACTTCTTTTCATCACCATACTACCCTCAAGCTAATGGACAAGATAAAGCTAGCAATAAGGCCATAATAAACTTACTTAAAAAGATGCTACATAATAGGAAACACAAGTGGCATGAGTGGCTTGTCCACACACTTTGGGTCTATAGGATAACTTATCGAATTGGAATTGGTGTAACCTTGTATAGCCTAGTTTATGAATTTGAAGCTTTTTTAACTCTTGAATTGTAGGTTTTATCACTTAGAGTAGCCCTCTTGGACTTCATTAATGATGAGTAGAATAAGAAGCTACATACCATTGACTTGGATTTGATGGATGAGCATTGGATATAGACACTTGCTTACATCAAATGGTACCAAGAGAGGTAGAAGCAATAGCATCACCATGACTTGAATAAACAAAAGATCAATGAGGGAGACATGGTCCTTAAGATTATTCGTGAGCATGCAGACAAATTCTTAGTCAACTTGGAGGGACCTTTTTGATCACCAAGGCCTATGACAATGGAGCTTTTAGAATAACAAACATGGATAAAAATGAATTGGCTTGTCTAGTTAATCATTCCTATCTAAAGCCTTATTACATGTAACATAATCTTATTTATAGGTACAAGGAAAAAATTAACATCTAAAGCCTTTACATTGAATAACAAGCAATCTTGCACATGATTTCTCTGTCTTTGTCTCTCTATTTTACCCAATTAATGAACCGTAAGCTTTGTGAATTTGATGCACATTGCACATACATCTTCTTGTGATAACTACAATAACCAATGGTGACCTACTCTACTGATTGCCTTATGTGGCCTTATGTATTATCTTGTAACAACATGCTTTTTTTATCTACTTTTCTTATTCTTTTGGAGTTGTGCTTGTAGGATGATGCCTGAAGTCATTGTGGAGGTATAACTCATTGCAACAACAAGTTACCACATGACTTTGATGCACGAGATTTGGTAAGCTTGTCCTACCATGCTAAGAGTGCTTATTTCACATCATTTGCCATTTTCACTCCTTGAGCCAAAATCTATAGTGTAATTATAGCTTTCAATACCTTGAACAACAATGATAACTGATGTTTGACACTCATGCATTATAGTCACATGACATTTCCTTCATCATGCTCTACCACTGAGTTCATTGAATGTAACACATCTCATTCAATAGGAAAGTCAAATCAAATTGGGCCTTGATAATGAAACTCAATGAAGGTTTCACCCCAAAATAAATTTAAAAATGGAAAAGAAAATTTCCAAGAAGTTGAAAGGCTAATGAAGATCAAAAGAAAAACTAATGGCTCCAAACTAGAAAAGGGAGGAGCCTAACAACTAATGAAAACTTGAAGTGAGGTGTTGGTTCCTTGAAAAAATTACCGAGTGGCCAATAGTTCGAAGCACAAAGCATGAACATCACATAAACCTACCAAAATGCCATTGGAGTAACCATAATCATGATTGCTAATATTTGAAACTCATTGGTAACCCTTGTAAATGCTCCCTCATGACCAAATATAACCTACAATCTCTATCACCTCATCATAATCCTTTCCTATCATCTCAAGCATTCTTTGACATGGTTTGATACTATGGAATCAAGCATGGAGAGTAAATGTTGGTGATGGACTTGTAGTGATGTTTTACATTCTTTATTGATGTCTCTTGGGTCAATCATAGACAAATCAATAAAGAGTGACCAATGAAACAACACCAAGGAAATGCATGTGGCAATCCCCTTTGGAATTATAACCTTCACCCCTATATTGGAGGCTAGATTCTCATTGTAAAATGTGAAGTTTGTAGCCCATGAGCTACAGTCTCACATAGTTGGACTTTTGTGGCTGAAAAATGCCCCATAAGTTGTCATATCCTGACTTACTAGGTGGAAAAAGTTATATTATGTTTATATTTGGGCTTGGGAAGGCTAAAAATGCCTTATGATCTACCAAATTTGGCATTTTCATGGGTTTTTGTGGAGGTGTAGCCTCAACTACGTTGGAACCATGTAACCCCAATGTTGGTGGTGTTGGGTTTCATTTTCTCAACAAAACCTAGCATAGTTGCCATAGAAACCATGCAGATATCTCAAGGTGAGTGTTGAAGCAGATGGGGGTTTCATTCTTCAAACAACTCCAGCAGTACCCTACCAATTCCACTATAGATCAAAAAATTCCAACATTATTCCTATGAGGCTAGCGTAGATGGGTGAAGTCAGTGTGGTTGGAAAAGGCCATTTGTTATTTTTGATATTCGAAGGGGTTTTGGTGGTAGCCTAGGTGCATTAAAACTAAAAAAAAAAAATAGATAATTATGTTGGAAATCATGGCCTACCACACCTACAAAGCAAGCCAATTTGTTAGTAATAATGGAAAATATTTGTAGCCAAAAACTAGCAACCATGAGATCTATAAAGGCTAATCTCAAACATGTTGAATAGGTTCGTTCACTTTGGCAAAATTTGACAACATTTGGAAACCTTGAGTGCTTGTGACCTTTGGCATTTTTAAAGACTTTTAGTGGATTGGAAACTGCTTGAGCATTGCAGACTCTCAATGTAGCACAATTGTAGCACCAAAAAGTGAAGCAATAACCTTAGCTCCTTAGTATCAATGTTGCATAACCTTACGCCCTTATCATCAACGTTGCCCATATTTTATTCCCTTATGATCAATGTTGTAGATCTGAGGTGAAAACCTCTAAGGAGTTTCGGTGACTGAAGTTGGGAAGTACTTGGGATCATAAGGTTGATTGTAGATCACACCCTGCTGGCTTCAACAGGCTTTAAGCCTCACCCAAGTAACTTTTTGTGTGTTCAAGAAGAACACTTGTATACATTCAAACTTTAGTTTTGTAGTAGTCTTATTATCCTCAATAAAGCATACATTTCATTTGTTATGCAAGCTTTTTTTTAAATTAATTTATGAACTTTCTTTTAATCGAATTTGAATTTTATTTGAGTTATTTCTCTTGTTTACACTCCCTAAGTCCCTAGATGATTAACAAGACCATCTAGGGTGCCTTACATCATATTTCTCAGAGGCCCTTGGGTTTTGGGGTTAAAATTGTTTTACCTAAATTTTTTGGTTTTTCTAGTGATTGAATTTTCCATGCACTACAATGTCCATACTCCAATCCTACACATCAACCATAAGCACATCAAGTGACACCTATGTGATAAAATAATTAAATAATGGAAAAGTAATGTAAAGTACTTTAGTAATAATGCATAGATAAGTCAAAACACATTAAATCAATGGGAAAACAGGGTTCAAGCATGGTTCACATAGGTTATAAGAGGTAGGATAATGTAATGAGGGTGAGACAAAGGCCAAATGATGCTAGAATAAGACTAAATGAAGACCAAATGATGGTTGAATGGGGTCAAATGAAGGCTAAATGATGGTTGAAGCCCATGAAATGATGTTAAGTAATGTCAAATAAGGCCTAATTGATGTCAAATCAAGTCAAATAATATCCAAATGATGCTAGATGATTGAAAAATATGTTGGAATAGGACTAAATGATATAGAAAGTGAAGAAATTGAAGTCAACTAACATTAAATGATCTAAAAATGATAGGCAATAATGAGAAACAAGGTCAAAACATAGTGGAACAAGACTAAACAAGGTAAGGTAGGAAACACATGGTAAAATAGGATCAATCCTGGTTAATCATGATCAAATTTTGCTAGTTTTAGGCTTTATTAGGCCATGGTGGGAGGCTCCAAGGTCGATGGAAGGGTTTGGACACTTGAGGAGGTCAGTTTGAGTCTATTTGGAGACAAAAAAAGGTGTGTTGCAAGAAATACATTGGCCCCTACAAAAAATACACTACCCAACATCTTTGTTTCATGCTCTAGCATATCTTTTGATGAAATTTGATTTTTAGGGCTTTTCTAGTTTAGTTCTCAAGTTTTGATGCCTTAAAATACCAGTGCAGTGATCTGGGAGGAAGGATAAGTTATTGTTTATATTGATTTGACCATTTTAAGTCCTTGCATGTTGCTAAGAGATAAAAAATATGCTGGCTAGGGTATTTAAAGTTGATGCCCATGTATTTCCTTAGAAAAAAATATTCCATGTTGCTTTGGACTTGAAATTTTTGCTTTAGAAATCTCCTAGGGTAGCGCAGGGGTCTTAATTTGGCAGAATGATCATTTTGAGATCAAAATAGGTTAACAAAAGTGCAGTTTGAAGCCCTCCAACTGAAAAATACATTGCTATTTTTCCTTCACCTTAGCATATAAATGATGAAATTTGAGTTTTTTTATGTCCAAACTAAGGTCAATTTGCAATTGGCTTCAAGCTTTGGGATTCTAGGCTTCTCTAATCAAATTTCAAGTAATTTAAAGTGTCACAAGGCTATCAAAACTACCATAAAAGTTAAAAATTTGGACATTTTTGGTGTGTTTTGATGTGCCCAAAATGTTAAGTAAAATGGAAATGGTTGTGTTGTTATTGGGTTTGTAGGAGTATGTACATGGGAAATCAAGATGAGCTAAAGAGGACAAGGAACAAACTATCTTAGAGCTCAAAGGAGGGGTTCACCCACATGATCTTCAAAAAAATATTCAAGGAATGTGGATAAGGACTAGATGTTGTACAAGCAAAGTTATCATTAGTAAAGCATATGGAAGACCAAGTCTATGGATAAGTAACCATGCATTCAAAAGACAAAGGAGGATTAAGAAAGACATCTCTTGGAAGAAATAGATGTCTTGGTAGAATTGGAGTGAACTCAGACAAAGACATCTTCAAAAATAGAAAAATGTCTTTCTTAGACAAAGATACATTTCACAAGGCAAAGATGTCTTTACAAAATTTAGACCAAGTTTGGAAAGAAATCCTTCAAAAGACAAAGACATCTTCTAGGATGTAGACTTCAGAAAGATGTCTTTCATGATGCAAAGATGTCTTCCTAGTATTAAAGGAAAATTCAAAGAGACATCTCAGACATGGGAAAGATGTCTCCCACGACTATTATTCACCATTAGCTAGCCATTGAACAAGTTCCAAGATGGATTTAGAACAATGGTAGCTTTAAGAAGACTTGATGTGCATTGGAAAGTGTGCAAGCCTTATTGTGTTCATTTTATAGTCATTTGTAATAATTGAATTCTCTATTGCTCCTCATTATATTATAATTTTGGCATTGTAAAGTATGTTGTTCCTAACTGTACAAGGATCAGCAAACTGAGTTGTAATGATCCCTTATATTTCTTATTCTTTTTACTGTGCGAGATTGATGTACTTGAGCTTGTCGAGATCCTACAAGATTGATGTACTTGAGCTTGTCAGAATCCTGCGAGATTGATGTACTTGAGCTTGTTTGGATCTTGTGAGATTGAGTTGTTGGTGTTGCAATACAACAATCTAGTGTGGAGCTTATAATTGTAAGGTTGTGGAACCCTTGAAACCACATTTCCAAGCCTGAGCAGGGTTGAGTGATTGGTGCTATGGTACAACACTCTAGAGTAGGGCTTGAAGACTGTATAGGGTGTGGACCCTTCAACCACATTTTGAGAGCAACAAAGTCCAGAGGTGTGCTTGTGATCTATGGACTACCCAAGTTGGGGAACTACATTAAATTTGGGATATGTACTTTTTTTTTAAAGTTTTAATATGGAGAACTTATTCATTCCCCTCCTGTTAAGTTCAATGATATACAAGTGGTATTAGAGCCTAGTAACATTACACTCTATCATCTCCAAGAGTGAACATCCAAGGGATTATCAACTTTAGGAACATCTAAAAAAGAGACTAATATGCTTCATGAATTTTTGTGCTCAATTCCTAGAGCACATTTGTTCCAAAGATAAATCTCTTATTCTTTTCTTTACATTCAAAAATAGAGAAGACTATATTTGTAAGATTGATAAAACTCACAATAATCTAAATAATATTTCCTTTTAAGAAAGTTATGGGATGTTTTTCCATGAAGTTAATTCTTTTTCAAATCTTATGTGTTGAAATGACAAATGTTTTACTTGTAAAGGAAATGAAAATTTTAATTCTTAATGATGAATGTTCTTATCTCAAGAAAGAGAACTTAGACCTTAAGGTTGATATTCAAAAACAAACCAATGTCATTGAGTAGATGAGTAAGAGTTTCAATGAACAAAAACCAAACCAATTTGAAGGTAGGGAAAGAGGTAAAAATTTTTTAAGTTCTAATTTTGATTCATCTTTAATAGAATGCTTGGTATGTGGCGGAAGAGGCCATGTGGTCTTCGAATGTCCTAGTAATGATAGGTTACAATGATAGGATAGAAATGATGAAGACATGAGTAAGACCAACTTCTACTTGAGTTGGGATGATGAAGAGAAAAGTGAAGAAGAGATGAAGGATAATGTAAAGGATTCACACCTTGTCTATATGGCTTTCATTGATGATGACGCTGACACTTCAGATGATGAACTGAATGAAGATGAGAGGTTTGATTTATTATGTAATGAACTTTAAATTTTCAAAATATTTGCACAAAGTTAAATGAAAAGTTAAAACAAAGGCTCAAGAAATTTCTTTATTGAATATAGCAATTTCTAATCTTAAAAAAAGAATCTTAGACCTAAGGGCTGAGAATGAAAAACTAACCTTGTCCTACAAGCAGGCTAAGAAAGAGAGTGCAAATGTCAAACTTGTGAATGAGAGGATGGTCAAGGGAAAAGAATTTCTTTACATAGTTGTTGTGAAAGGAAGAAGTCCAAATGAAAAAAGTGATCTAGGATGTTACTAATAGGAACAAGCATATACATCAACCTCATCTAGATAAGAGACCACTCCAAAATTTGAGGTAAACACTAGCACCACAGGTAATCAAAAGGTAACTCCAAAGGAAAATTACTTTAATAAAAATAGAAATATTAGATGTTACTACTATAATAGGCTAGGGAATAAGTAATGGAATTGTAATTTAAAATTTTATCACTTGAATGCCTGGTCATATCATCAGACTCCTTGGTCTTATCCAAATGTGTTAAGAAAGGAAATATATTAGGACCATAGAAAAACTAAAAAGGATAAGGGAGTAAAGAAAGTTGGAGAATTATGAAAAAGGATGACAAGAATGAGAAGACACTCTCCAACAAATTTTTGAGAAAGAGTCAAGCCTTAAATATTGAGGAAGTTTTCATAAGACGAGAAACCTCGAAAAAGAAATCTCATTCTCTAGCATTGTAAGCATCTTCACTCTCTTTGACAAGAAAGGTAAGTAGAGGTAAGTATTTAGTATAATTTAACACTATGGAAAATTAGCTCCAGGTTCTACAAATATTAAGATAAGCATATTTGATATGAGTGACGCATTATTGGTTGATAGATAAAATGCTATCATATGTGTATATGTGATTATGGTATCTTTTGTCTACATATGAGAATGATGTGATGAAAAATAACTTAATTAGTTTATGGTTGAATGGAAGCTTATGCTACTTTAAAGGCTTTATTGATAAATCATGTTTTGGATTCTTAACTAGATTGTATTGGTTTCAAGTCGTTCAAAACCCTTAACTATAATTCATGGACCAAATCTTTTTACTGAACATTCATTGCTGTTTAAACATATATGTATTATGTTCCATATGATTTGGCATAGTTGCTTCCCTATGAAATCATAAAGTCCAATTTCTTTTGAAAGATTTTTGATGTTTGATAATTAAGCACTGGATTTGGTACCTTTAATGTAATTTTGAGAAAAGAAACATTTCAATAGCAATTATTTTCTATTTTTATGAGAGGCCTCAAAACTAATCTTGATATGATACTCTAGATTTATGGAGAGATCACTTAGTCCCTTGTGTGATTCTCAAAGTATGTGTGATGTTTATGTCTATGTTCTTGTGATGATTCTTGATAAGTTAAATATATTTTGTCATGATTGGAAATTTTTTAGACTTGTTTTGATATAACTAATGGGATTCCTTAGTCTCCACACTTGATCTTAGAATTTCTTTATAGCATAAAGATCCTAAAAGGCTTAAGAGTAGAATAACAATTAGTATCAGTCTTTCTACAATAGATGTTTCAAAAGATGGGTCATATATGTATGGGGTGTGTTTAGTGATTCTCTCAAAGATATGATATCATAATTGCTAAGCTTTCTATCTTTAGTACCTATATCAGACAATAGGTAAGGAAGAGAATATTCATCTGGTAAAGAAAAATAGGACATTTATTTATCAATCTTTATCTAAAGATGGTTTTTATTGATGAAAGCTCTTGAACTTTATATGTTATATAAACTTACTTGTGAGCACTATGTTTAGGATTTAATGGTTCATGTATGACCTTTTGTATGTTGAGAATGTATCACTTTAAGTATGTAAGATTACTTTTTACAAAAATATATATACATGAAATTTTTTTATATCATATATTAGTTTATGAATTTTCTAGATTATGATATTTTGATATATTTTGACTTTTTCAGCATGATAAGATGTATTGCTTAAACATTGAATATGCATGTTTCTACTCACTTATCTTGAAATTGCTGTTGGATTGTTAGAAGAATATTGATTTAGAGACAGGTTACTTGATCTTCAAAGTTTACACTTCACTTCATGCTTAATGTGCGAATATCACTTGGAAGATTTGGATTAGTTCTTGATCAATTAGGGGCATCTCTTCATGGAACTTGGTGCTAAACAATTGATTCTCTTGCCTCACTATATATTGGGGATTATGTCATGATGTTTATTTCTAAATCTTATATAAAACTTATTGATCTATTTTTTTAATTAAGTTTGTGTACTTTATCCTTTTTGTTGCTGTTCAAAAATGGGAAGAGTAGTATGGTTATAATTGTATGATCACTAACCCATTTTTTAAAGTTTTGAATATCACCAAAGAGGGGGAGATTATGGACCTTTTGGTGTGTCCAAAACATTAAGTAAAATGGAAAAGGTTGTTTAAATGGTTGTGTAATTATTTTGTTTGTCGAACTACATATAGGGGAAATTAAGATGAGTTGAAGAGGACAAGGAACAAACTATCTTAGAGCTCAAAGGAGAAGGCCACCCACATGATCTTTAAATGAATATTCAAAGAACATGGACAACGACTAGATGCTGTACAAGCAAAGTTATCATCATCAAAGCATATTGAAGATCAAGATTATGGATAATAAATAATGCATTCAAAAGATAAAGGAAGATGAAGAAAGACATCTCTTGGAAGCAATACATGTCTTGGTAGAATTGAAGTGAACTCAGACAAAGATGTCTTTAGAAACAACAAGATGTCTTTCTTAGACAAAGACATCTTTCACTAGGCAAAGACATCTTTTACAAAATGTAGATCAAGTTTAGAAAGACATATTCTAGGATGGAGACTTTAGAAAGACTTTCTTTAGGAAATAAAGACGTCTTCCTAGTATTAAAGGAAAATTTAGAGAAATGTCTCAAGCATAAGAAAAATGTCTCCCACAACTGCTATTGAATGTTAGCTAACTATTGCATGAGTTTTGAGATGGATTTAGAAACATGGTAGTTATAAGAAGACTTGATGTGCATTGGGAAATGTAAAAGCCTTATTGTATTCATTTTATAATCATTTGTAATCATTGAATTCTTTGTTGCTCTTCATTGTCTTATCATTTTGGCATTGTAAAGTGTGCTGTACCTAACTATACAAGGATCAGCAAACTGAGTTGCAATTATCCCTTGTAATTCTTATTCTTGTTGCCTTGCAAAGTTGATGTACTTGAGCTTGTTGGGATCCTGTGGGATTGAGTTGTTGGTGTTACAGTAAAACACTTTGATGCTGAGCTCAATATTGTAAAGGTTGCGGAAGCCTTGAAACCACGTTTTCAAGCTTGACAGGACCTTATGAGATTGAGTGATTAGTGCTATGATAAAACACTCCAGAGTGGAGGCTTGAAGATAGTACAGGGTGTGGATCCTTCAACCACATTTTTAGAGTAAGAAATTCTAGAGGTGTGCTTGTGATCTAACCTTCAAGTGTAGACTACACAAGTTGGAGAACCATGTTAAATTTGGTGTAAGTGCTTTGTTTGTCTAAGTTTTAAGTTGGAGAACTTATTCATCCCCCTTTCTAAGTTTAATGATCCATAAAAAATACACTATCCATTCTATTTAGTGTTGATGCCAATGTATTTCTAGTGAAATTCTAGCTTCTAGGTACTTTAGGTGGTTAATCAACTTTTTTTTTGGATTTTAGGGTTACTAGTGTCTATGGTTAGGGTTTAAGCTTGAGATTGGTAATTCAAGAGGTCATTGGAGACTTCATTTGGTGATTTCACCTTCATTGTATTTCAAAATATTCTAAGAATTCTATTTAGTACATAAGCCATTATATTAATGGAGGATTTGACTAATTCTGACTAGTTATTGGCTCAAATTTTGAGGTTCAATGGCTATTTCAGGCTTTAAATAGGTTCTGTGACTAGGGTGAGGTATTTGGAGGTTGTTTGGACTAGATGATGATCTATTTTTGATTTTTCTTGAGATTTGTACACTAGAAAATGAATTTAATGCTTATGCCAACATATCTTTGAAGGTTCAATTAGTTTTAACCTCTTTTTAACTTGTCATTTAGTGTTTCAAGGTCACCAGAGGCTTTGGGTAGGTGTTAAGGCTAGGATTAGCAATTTTGTAAATTGTTTGAGGTCTTATTGAAGGTCTTATTGATAGGTGTTATGCTCCATCTACCAAAAAATAAATTGGCTATCATATTCAATGCTCATGCTAGTGTACTTTTGGAGAATATATGGATTTTGACACCTTTTATTATAGGGTTTTCAAGGTTTTGGGGCTATCGAAGACTCCTGTTAGGGTTTGAGATTAGCCTTGGTAACTTTGAAGTCATTTGAAGGTCTTGTTTGTGTGTTTTATCATCATTCTTTGTAAAAATACATTATCAAGTGTATCGTTGCCATGTGACCAATGTATTAATACTTAGAATGCCTTGTTTTTGAGGTATTACACAATTTTTAGTAATTAGAGTCCTCACATGGCAATACCCATGATTCTAGTTTTGGACAAAGCTTTGTTGACCACAACAGATCAAGGATGGGTAATTGGGAGATGCATCTTGGTCATGGCTAGAGCCTACAATTGATTCCAAGGTTTTGATGCTTGCTTGGGCATCAATCCCTAATGTATTTTTTGTTTAAGGTCTTAAATCCTATTGTATTGGAATTTTTTATGGTTTATTTAGGAGGCACCCTATGGGGCCCATCCAAGATTAAAAGGTTATTTGAAATTAAAAAATAAGCAAATCTAGCATATTTATGACTTTTCCTTTGTTAACATCATGTTCATTGGATGTTTAGCAGGCATTATAGGTGTAATGGTTTCTATTCTAATGCTTAAATACACAAAGGGTTTCTACATTAAAAATTTTGTGCAAACTATTTTTTTTGGCTTGGTTCTTACATGTAGTGCTTAGAAATAAGGCTTTCTATATATTCTTGGTGTCAATTTCATCTATAGTTAGTGTATTAATACCCATCACAAAGGTAGTCTAGTTGTAGAGTAGCTGAAGATTTTACTTTGATCTTGCAAGATGTCGAAGAGGAGAGGATGAACTAGTAAAAACCATACACTAGAGAAAGTATATGCCACTGATAGAGGCATATCCCATCTGCCAAAACCCTCCATCAGTGAAGGCTCTTCCAGCGTGACTACTAGGTACGCTTCTTTAATTGATTTTTACTAGTTTTTATTATAGTATGAAGGCATTTTGTGCTGCCTAGGCCTACATGTTGGAAGAATTTTGATTTTATGTACATTGGACATTGCATCTAGGTTGTGTTAATATGTTCATATTATGATTTTGGCCTTAGGGCCTTTTTGTGAAAAATTACAAATTTTTCTTTGGACCAGTTCTATGTGTTTTTGACTTTTTTTTTCTTTACCAAGAAGTGGCGAAATTTTATGATTTTTCATAAGGATATGGTACATAAGTTTTGATTTTTGAGGCCATAAAGTTATTATAAAGTGTTTAATGGTTTTATATGAGATTAAATCATTATTTTAGAGATATAGTTAATTTCTTAAAATTTTTTTACATAGATAAGCGCATAATGATTTTTTTTTAGTTTTTTCATGTTTTTGGCCTACAAAGATTGACATCATTGGCACAATTTGAATATCCTAGCATCCTAGGGATTTATAGAATATTGTAGAAGAGTTCTACATAGGATTTAAAATTTTTTAACACTTTTTTGCAATTTTCTTAGAGGTTTCATTGTAGCTATTTCACTACCAACTGGGTTTTTTTAGAAAAAACTTCAAAGTGATTCTAGGCCATCATGTGAATTTTTCTATTCTTACTGTTGTAATGTTGGAGTGGATTTTGTGTTTAATTGTGCATATTTAAACTGCCTAGACTTGAGAAAAGGCTTTTGTAATTTTTTTTGTTAAGTTTGTGGTTACATGAACAACCTTGTATAGCTGTAGTTTTAGCTATTAGGCCTACAAGATTTCTAGCCTACATTGACAGTGTTGGTTAGTGCTTTGTATTTTGTAGGCTATGTTTAAGGTCTCTAATGGCTATTTACATGTTGTATATTGGTTTTCAATAGCTGTTTGAATTTTTGTAAATTTTTTATCTAGGTTTCATAGAGTTATTACGACCTCTGGTTCATTGTAAACTAGTATTTCTACTTAAAATTTCATCAAATTCAAGTTGAAAATTTTACACTCTTAATGCATTGTTAATCATGGGTTTAAACTTGTTATAGAAGTTTCCTCATAGATTAATGCTTAACATCAAATTTCTGTAATTTTTATGCATTCTTTAACTATGTGATTGCCATCATTGTATTAGGCTACTAGGTTTTTTACTTAGCTTTTTGAAAAATGTTAATAAGTTGAATTTTGCTTCTTTATCATGGTTGTAACATTGGATTTAGTTGTTTTGTCTTGTATGCCAATGTTGACATTATAGTTGTTATTTTTTTTGTTGTTGAATTTTGCTTACGATTATGTAGTGTTTTAATGATTTTGTTAATTATGCAGGGCCTTTTTAAAATCCATCCTAGTGGTTGTTGAAATGGTTGGAATTTTACGTTGCATAAACATACCAAGACCAAACAGTATGCCCCTCACCATGTTCATTGATCATTATTTTCTTTGGTTTAGGCTTGGGGCCAAAGAGTTCTTAGCATTCTTGCTTAATAACTATAGTGTGATCTTAGGGTTACACTTTGTCATTGACACCGTAGCTGTCATTGCAGAGACATTGCTACCTAGTTCTGCTAGCCACATTACTAGGTTCATGATAGATGAGCATACCACTTGTGTGGAAGGTGACTATCACAATGACACGTACACACTAGGAACATGTAGGTTATCCCAAATTTGGGATATGAATGAGTTTATTCAGTACTATGCCAACAACAAGTTAATGATTGGTCACCGAGCCCACACTTTGTTCCAGAATTCTCCTAGCACTTTCTACTAACTACAAGCATAAGTGCCCTCCTAAGTCTTTATTTATTTGTTATTTTTAATGGGCTATTTGGTTGTAATAATTTTTTTTTTGCATTTATCTATTGTAGGTATAGAGTGCATGATGGAGGATTAATTAAGAGTGATCAAGTCCTACCTTTGGCACACACAACATTAGAGGTTATTGCACAAGGTTCATTTGTGAGACTTGTGGTGTTGGAGTAGCTCAAGGATGACTTCAATTTCTATACTTCACATTACTCTCAAGTCTACCACAAGTGTTTAGCCAATAAAATTGATCATATTTGGCGAGGCCTTCTAGACGTAGGCATATATGCACCCATGGCTTCTAGGGTCCCTGCATTGCTTAAACTAAGTAAGAAAATTTTATAGTTCATATTTTTTTAAATTTTTGGTTATATATTTGTTTTATGGGATGTACTCATTCTCAAGTAGGGCAAAGTAGATTTAGTATAGGTGTGTTTGGTTACTAAAGAACCTAGAGAGATCCAAGAGAGAATTTTCAATGTAAGTTTGCTCAATCTATTTATGATTCCTAGTACATTAGTGCCTACTATAGAGATGGTAAATGTCATTGAATATTTTGTCAAAGGAGTTAAGAAATTCATCTCTCATGTTCATGGTATACTTGTCACCTTGGCCATTAATGAATCCACATTTAGCAACCTCTTTGACATATCTTGTGATGGCATGAGGGTTGCCACAAGAGGAGGGAAAGAGGTGGACTAGAGAGAGGAGGTTGAAGAGTGGCTTAACTCTCCTCATGATAGTGGTGGGTTGCCTCTAGACCAGTGCCAAGCTGTAGAAGTTAATAAGATGTATATATTGTTTTGCTCTAGAGCATTTTCCATGTTGCTATTTTAGAAGAAGGTCCTTCATATTTGATAGTCTTGGATCATGAAGAAGGTCCTCACTGAGGGTGCTAAGTTTAATTGGGCTACTTACTTAGTCTCTTGTTATAGGATGAGATCCAAAAATTATATAAAAACCTTAAGATGATATGCAATATGCATTTTGCATTTTTTGTATCATATCTAAAGAGGTTCATGGAATTCCTGGTGGTGAAGAAGGATGGAAAATGGATGAGTCATGATCCCTCCCAATTTTCCAAGCCTTGGGTGAAACATATTATTGTAGCCATGTAGGTTTAGGACCTAGTAGCTGAGGATATTGGGGAATTGTTGGCAGTTACCACTAAGAAATTTAGTGGTGCATGCTATCCTTCCCTTGATAGCATGGGGATTGAACCCCATAGTTCCCATAGAAATTTGAAAAGAGCCAAAGAGTTACATGTAGAGGATGATGACATAGTCAAAGCAAAGTTGAAGTAGCCACTAGTAGAGGAGACAATTATTATTGTTGAGAAGCTAGCGAAAAGGAAGATATCTCTTAGGCTCGACTAGGCACATCACATTGTTGTAGGTATGTTTTAATTGCTTTTTTGTTATTTTTTTGGTTCTTATGTTATTTAACATATTTTTTATATTATATGCATATTTATATCATTATATTAATTTTAGGAAAAATTTGCTAACTTGTTTTATGTTCTACATTTGTGATTCTTGTAGGGAAACAACAAGAACTTGTATCCTAGGTGGTAGCAGAGGTAGACAGAAAATGCCAAGAAGAGGAGGCACTAAGGCAAAAAGAAAAGGATGAACTAGCACCCAATGAAGCATTGGTTGCCTTGGACAACATATTTGAATATTCAACATTTGATGATGAAACTAATGTTGACATTCCACATGGTCCTTTAAGTATTTATGAATTTTAGTTTATGTGTTGTATTTTATAGTTTCATGTTAAAATTCTTTTTAATGTTTAGTTGTATTGATGGTTATACTTCTTGTAGTGCTTGAACCCCTTCTAGAAGCATCCATTTCTATGTTTTGTATGAAACCATGGGGTAATGTTCTTGATAAGACTAAATTTATGTGAGGCATGGCCAAAGACATGATTGATTGATTACAACAGACAACCCCTGATGTTGGTATGAACAATAGCATATTTTGCTTCAAATTTTTTATCATTTATATATTTTTATGGCTTCCTATGTTTTATGGTTACATGATTTTAATAGTTTAAAATAGTTTTTAGTTATTTTCATTATTTACTATTTTTATGTGTATATTTTTGTTATATTGTTTACAATGTCCAAGGTTGGATGGGACCTTAAGCATGACATTGAGCTTACCTATAATGTTATCTAAAGTGGAAAGTGTTTCATGAAGGTTACATGAGGGGGTTATTGAATGTGCCCTCTCATGTGCTAGGACTTTATGGGAATGCTAATGCTGCAACAAATTTCTATGGGAAAGGGTTGTGGGATTGCAAAAAGAAAAAAAGAGGTAGGAAGATGAGATTGGAGACCTTAGAGATTACAAGGAGTTTATAGAGGCTCCAATAGCCAATAAAAAATCCTTTCGTACTAAGGAAATAAAGTGGTTATGCTACTGGAGTGACATCCATGGAAAGGCTGCCCTAGCTAGGAGTGATGTAGAAAAATATATTTAGATGGAATTTTTGGTTCATAAGATCAGAGATGGGAAAAACTACTGTGCTTGCGTCTTTGAGTGGAGCAAGAAACAAAAGGATCACAAATGCAAGTACAAGGTAGAAAATGAGAGTTACTACAAGTGGTTATAGAAAGAGACCATGAAGAACCAAAAGTTGGAGATGTTTGTGTAGGGAATCAATGCAAAGAATGCCTTCAAGTTATTTAAAAGCTCTCTAGCGATGTTTGATTCCCTTGCTCCTTAGATTACTACCACTTTAGGAGAGGCAACTCTTACAATTCTTTTATGAAAGCATCTAGCATGGATGGATATTGAGAGGAGGAACATCTTGATGGGTGTACACCTTGACGATGTAGATTGGACAAACATAACGGAAGAACAAATTCTTCATCATTTAAAGATTTCCTTTCTAAACTTTCCTTTAGAAGACCTTGCACCAAAATATCCATAGGTTTTTTTCTTATGTTTTTATTTTAATATATGTTTTAGTTTAGTTTGTATTTTATTTTTTTTGTTTTGTTGTTTTTTGGTTATGTTTTGGCTACATAAGTTAGTAATTAATTTTTTATTTTATTTTTTATTCTTTCTATGGTCTAGGCACTAGGTGATGGTAGCCATTATAGTGGTCATGATGATGATGATGTTCCTTCTTCTCCTCTAATTTTACCTTAGTCCTAGCAATCTTGCCATGTTCTAGTTGTTTTTAGTTATGATATTGATTTCATTATTGTTTTGGCTATTCATAGCCATTAGAGACTATGAAAAAATTATTGTTTATTTTATTGTTGCTTGGTTCAATCATGGATATTGTTATTTTATTTATTTTTTTATCATTGTTAACTAAATTTTTATTTGTCACACTATGTGACTATGGCTGTTGAACTTGGATACTTTGGTTATAATATTTTAAATTTTTCCTATATGTTTTAGCATTTTCAGTTTTACGTATTTCATGTTTTATTCATGTGATAAGGCTATGTGTTTACGTTTTAGTATGTCAAAACCTTAAGGAAAATGGAGAATATAGAATGTATGTGGTGGATGATGATTTTGCAGGACATGAATAAGAACATCACAAACAGATCTAAGAACTCAAAGAAATGAGATCTATGTTAAGATGTCAAAATGAAGACTATAATGGCAAGATGAGAGCATGGATGAAAATGAAGCCTACAAATCAAATGAAGATGCTTCGAAGACTACCAAGAAGATAAATTGAAAAGAGAATGCTTTAGATTTCAAAGTTCAAAAGTTGAGTAGACTTCTTATAAAAATGGTAGGCATCTATCCTCCACAGTAGACATCTTACTTTCCAGGTAGATGTCTCTCCTACATTGAAGGTAATCTTAGATAGATATCTAAAATTTAAAGTAGACATCTATAATAGCTGTTTGCTAGCCATTTCATAAATTTTGAGGAGTTTTCAAAAACTCTAAAGATATAAGATAATGTCAAAATATTTGAAATTGTGTAAGTACTTTTCACAAAAAAAATTCTTCATTAACTATTCTAAGAATTTCTATTCTTGCTCTTCATTATAACATCATTTTCTTGATTGTAATTGTATTGAGCTTCAAGTATAAGGATTTGTAAATTTAGTTACACTCTTTCCTTGTTCTTTTTGTTTTTTTTATAGCCTTGCGTGGTTGATGTGCTTCTTATGAGAAGACATCATTGTTGAGCTTGTCAGGATCCCATGGGATTGAGTGATTTTGTAGTGTTAAAGTACTTTGGAGTAGAGCTCAAATTTGTAATGGTTGTGGGATCCTCTAAACCATATTTTGAGCTTGTTAGGACCTCATAAGGTTGAGTGGTCTTGTAGTGATAAAACACTTCGGAGTAGAGCTTAAATCTTGTATAGGGAGTAATGCCCTTCAAATCACATTTTGAAGAAACAAAGTCCATAGGTGTGCATGGATTCTACGCTATGAGTGTGGATGTATCCAATTTGAAAAACCATGTTAAATTTTGTGTGTTCTTATGGCTAGTGAATTTTAATTAGGGAATTTATTTAACCCCCATTCTAAGTTCTCAATCCACAAGTGGTATTAGATCTTAGTAATCTCATGTTAATAATGCAACATGAACATGGAAGAGACATAATTTTAGATCATGAGTAGCTATCATATTCAATTGAAAAAATAGATGAATATGCTTCATCAAATTATTATTGAAGAGCTACATTCAACTTCTCTACTACATTAGTAAAGATAAACTTTCTATTTCCTCTTCTATTTTCAATTGGATATGTCATGGAAGAGGCCATATGGCCTCCAAAAGAGATTGTAATAGTAGATGTAGCAACATTTATAATATATTCAATAAGAAAAAAAGTATAAAGGATCTCAAATGTCATAATAAAGGAGATGGAAATTCCTTTAAAGAAAGGTATGAGTTGCTTTGCAATGGAATTATTTCTTTTCAAAGTCTATATTTTAAAATGAAAGAAACCTTACATGACAAGAAGACAAAGGTTGTAACTCTTAATGCTAAATCTTTCTATCAAAAGAAAGAAAACTCAAACTTAACAGCTGAGATTCAAAGGCTAACCAATGTTATTAAGCAAAATAATAAGAAATTTATAGAAGAAAAGTCCAAAGACCAAGAGAAAAAGGATGTATGCATTAAGGCTTCCTTAGGCTACTCAAAAGAAAATTATTCCAGGTTTGACAATATAGCAAGAGTTAAGAACTTATTACTTTTATTGTGGAAAATTTGGACATGTTTAAGCTTGTTTCTATCTATGGATGAAAAATTACACTTGTTTTTTTTTCAAAAATAGCCTAGACAAGGTGTATTGTAGGGAAAGAAAGTTTTGAAGCAAAAAGAGAAGAAATATAAAAAAAACATGATGGCCCAAGTGGCTCTCTCTGCTCTTTAAACAAGCACATGGTATATCAATAATGGCTATTCAAGACATATGATGGGAGATAAATCCTAATTCATAAACTTTTTAGAACAAAATTTTGGAACCATCACATTTGGAGATGACATGAAAGCTCCTATAATAGGTATAGGTATCATAGGAGGGAAAGGTAAGGTCAACCTATTTTAAATAAACTTTTCTTTGCAAAATGCTAAATAATAATTTTCTCAATGTTAATCAAAATTTTGATTCAAATTTTGATGTTACCTTTTCTAAAGAAACTTGTAGACTTAAAGATTCAACCTCTAGAAACATTGTTATAGAATGAACTAGAAAGGAAAATGTTTACACCACCATATTTGGAGACAATCTTAACCTTGAATCCAAGTTCCTGATTAGAAATAAAGATGATGTATGTGGCATAGAAAACAAGGCCACATAAACAAAAAAATTCTTTAGACACAAGTGATAAAGGAAATGGTTCATGGATTGTCTAAACTCAAAGATTTCAACTTGAACACCTGTGAGGCATGCCAAAAAGAAAAGTAAACAAGGGTAAGATTTTGTAAGAAAAATTACATCTCTACCTCTTATCCATTAGACTTCACATGGATCTGGTTGGTCATTTTCGAATGCATAGTTTGGGAAAGAAAAGGTATTTTCTAACCATCATTGATGACTACTCTTGTTTTACTTGGGTTTTCTTTTTATATCACAAGGATGAAGTATTTGATCATTTCCTAAGAATTTTTAATCAAATAGAGAAGGAAAAAGGCTATGGTGTTAAAGTCATCAAAAGTGACAATGGAGGCAAATTCAAGAATGCTAAATTTGAACAATATTGTTAACTGAATGGCATTCTTCATCAGTTGTTTGTTGCAAGGACTCCTCATCAAAATGGGATAGCTGAAAGAAAGAATAGGATCTTAAATGAAATGGGAAGAATTATATTGAATGAAAAAATCTTCCTTATCATTTTTGGATTGAAGTGACTAATATTGCATACTATGTATCTAACAGAGTACTAGTAAGAATATTCACCACTAAAACTTCCTATGAATTATTGACAAGTAGAAAATCTTTAGTTGGTTATTTTCATGTTTTTGGTTCTAAATGCTATATTCTTAATGATAAAGATGTGTTATGAAAATTTGATCCTAAAACTAATGAAGGCATTTTGTTAGGTTACTCTTCTGTTAGTAGAGCATATAGAGTCTTCAACGTAAGAACTAATGTTGTAGAAGAAACTAAAAATATTAAAATTGATGATAGTGGCATTACTTCTTCAGAACTTGATGATGAAGTGGTTCCCATTCAAAAATTATCTAGTATCATCCAAGCTCAAATTGATAAAAATTCAAAAGTAGATAGTGAACTTGAGGGAGAGCATGAGTATGAACATGAGGAGATATCACCAATTCTACCTAAAAATCCTAGACTTAGTAGATAAACTCTCTAAATGATGTAATTGGATAAGTACAAGATGGAATTCATACTAGGATCCAAACTAAGGAAATATGTGCCCATGTTGGATATCTTTCACAATTAGAACCCAAAATTTTCAAAGAAGCAGAAGGAGAAGAAGGGTGAATTTTTACTATGTATGATGAGCTAAACGAATTCACTAGGAATGATGTCTGGGAATTGACACCTAAACCAAACCATAAACTAATTATTGGCACAAAATGAGTTTTTAGGATTAAAACAAATGAAAATGGGAATATCATTAAAAATAAAGCTAGAATTTTTGCAAAAGGATATAATCAGCGAGAAGGAATTGAGTTTGATGAGAATTTTTCTCCTATTATAAGACTTGAATCTGTTATACTTCTTTTGACATATGAAAACATTAAGCATATTAAGTTGTATCAAATGGATGTGAAAAGTGCATTTCTAAATGGGAACATTCAAGAAGAGGTATATGTTGAATAGCCCGAAGGATTTGTAGATCCCATTAATCCCAATCATGTTTTTAGGCTCAAGGCTCTCTATGGGTTCAAACAAACTCCTAGAGCTTCATATGATAGACTTTCCCAACACCTTACATCTAATGGTTTTGAAAGAGTAGGGTTGATGTCACTTTATTTCTCAAGTAAGAATTTAATGATTTACATATTCTTCAAATTAATGTTTATGATATTATTTTTGATGCTACTAATGACATTCTATGCAATAAGTTTTCAGATATTATGCAATCAAAATTTGAAATGAGCATGATTGGAGAGCTCAACAATTTTCTTGGATTTCAAATAAAGATGAAAATTTTAGTTATCAATATAAGTGTATCAAAGATCTACTACTCAAATTCAACTTGATAGAAGTAAAGGAAAAAAAAAATACTCCAATGGCAACAAACTTCAAACTCACCAAAGATGATCAATGAAAACATGTTAATCTCAAGCTTTATAGAGGTATGATAGGTAGCCTATTTTATTTAACTACTAGTAGACAAGATAGAACATTGAGTGTTGGTATTTGTGCAAGATATTAGGTAAATTTGAAAGAATCTCATCTAAAGATTGTTAAATGTATTTTTCATTATTTAAAAGGTACTACTAATTGGGGACTTTGGTATCCAAAGGATCCCTTACTTGATATTGCTAGATATTATAATGCAGATTAGGCAGGTTGTGTATATGATCATCTAAACACAAGTGGAAATTGCTTTTCCCTAGGGAAAAGTCTTGTTTCTTGGGCAACAAAAAAGAAAACATGCATAACACTCTCTACAACCAAAGTTGAGTACATTTTAGCTAAAAGGTTTTGTGTATAAATATTGTGTATGAAAGAAATTCTTAAAGATTTAGGGATCAAACCCCAATCTACATCAATCTATTATGACAACATTAGCATCATCAACATGACAAAGAACTATCCAACATTGTCATACAAAACACATTGAAGTTCCTCATCATTTTATACAAGAACATACCCAACTTGGACATGTAAAGCTAGAGTTCAATGGAATAAATAAATAACTTGTAGATGCTTTCATCAAGCATCTTGATGAACAGTGACTCACTACTCTCTATAAAGAAATGGGGATAGGACCTTGTCCTATCAAGTAAGTTTTTGCCTTAAATTTCAATAAAACCTAGCTACTTTTAAATCTACAAAAATAAAAAATTATATAATAATTTTTTTCTCTTAGGGGAAGTTTTTCTAACCCTTTTTATTTTTTTTAAAAGAGGGGAGAGATTAACTATTCGTTTTTAGTTCTTATGAACCATACTAACCCATTTTCTTAAGTTTTGGACATCACCAAAAAGGGGGAGATTGTTGACCTTTTGGTATGTCAAAACCTTAAGGAAAATGAAGAATATAAAATTATGTGGTGGATGATGATTTTGTAGGACTTGAACAAGAACTTCGCAAAAAGATCTAAGAACTCAAGGAAATAAGATCTATGTTAAGATGTCAAATAGAGACTAAAATGAAAAGATGAGAGCATGGATAAAAATGTAGTCTATAAATCCAATGAAGATGCTTTGAGGACTGCCAAGAAGAAAAATTAACAAGAGAATGCCTCAGAATTCAAAGTTTAGAAGTTGAGCAGACATCTTAGAAAAATAATAGACATCTATCCTCCATAGTAGATGTCTTACTTTCTAGGTAATCATATCTTTTGCATTAATGGTAATCTTAGATAGATATCTAAACTTCAAAGTAGATGTCTACACTAGCTGTTTGGTAGTGATTACATGAATTTGAAGGAGTTTTTGAAAACTCTAAGGCTATAAGATGATGTCAAAATCTTGGGAATTTTTTAAGAACTCTTCACAAAAAATTCCTTCATTATCTATTGTAAGCATTTCTATTCTTACTCTTCATTGTAATATCGCTTGCTTGATTGTAATTGTACTAAGCTTCAAGTACAAGGATTTGAAAATTTAGTTACAATTTTTCCTTGTTTGTTTTCTTCTTTCTTGTAGCCCTAAAGGGTTGATGTGCTTCTTACAAGAAGACATCCTTATTAAGCTTATTAGGACTTGTGGGATTGAGTGATTTTGTGACCTCAAAACACTCCAAAGTGGAGATCAATTTTGTAAAGGTTATGGGATCCTCTAAACAAAATTTTGAGCTTGTTGAAATCTTGTGAGATTAAGTGGTTTCATAGTAATGAAACACTTTGAAGAAGAGCTCAAAGCTTGTATAGGGAGTAGTACCCTTCAAGCCACATTTTTGAAGAAGTAAAGTCTAGAGGTATGCATAGATTGTACCCTCCGATTACGGATCTACCGAATTTGGGAAACGATGTGAAATTTGGTGTGTTCTTGTGGCTAGTTCATTTTAATTTGAGAACTTATTCAACTCCCCTTCTAAGTTCTTGATCCATAATATATTAGTTAAAATGCAAGCTTATAAGCCAACAATTGGTAAAATATAAATGTAAGGCAATTAAGCAAAAAAAAAGAGTGAAAAATATGATATAATGGTTGTCATGAAGATAAGAAAGAAAAAAGGTTACAAATGAATTACCAATTTAAGGCCTTGGTAGGCCACCAGTTTAAGGTTCATGGTAATAATTTTTATAAGTTTTTATGTTTTAAAATTTTTATGAACTTTTTAGGTTTCAAAATCTTTATGGTATTTTATGTTTTCTAAATAAAAGCATAAAAGGAAAATCATGAATAAGTTATAAATTTCATTCATAATAAGGCTAAGACAAGACAAAGCATGCTAAAGAAAAGTGATACATGTAAAACAAAAGTTCAAAACTAGGCTATGTAGTAAAAAGAAAAAGGAAAAGGCTACATAGTTATTAACATAGGGGCAAGTACATAGGGAATGTACTCAATCATGCAACTACTTCCTAATCTTTGAAAGATTAGGAAAAGTATATGATATCCATTGTACAATCTTGTACTCCCTATTTCCCTTACTGACTACATTGATTGGGAGCTCTTACCATGTTACATCCATAGTTTGGTTGTTTCTGATTTTGGACTAGTTTGCTCCTTTGGGTCTCTAAACTTCACTCTTAATAATAGAAGTTTCTTCTTGAAACTCTACTTTGGACCCTTACTCTACATAGACATTATTGACTGCCAAGGGAATTACACTATTGCTATGAATAATTATTCCAACTCTCTCATAAATCAAATAAATTTCTTGGTGTATGGGAAAGAAAACTACTCGTAATTGAGCTAACCAAGGCATCCATAGGATGAGGTTAAATCCTAGCATTTCTTCCACTACTAAGAAGTTGGTAGATGTGGGGAATTTTTTTTCCATTACAAAGTCCAAGGAGATGGAACCCTTTATTGCAGCCTATGATTTGTTGAAGGATTTTAGGGTAGAGGTAAGAGTACTTTGCATGTGCTCAACTAGGCCTAACTATTCAACAATGGTAAAAGGTATAACATTTATCACTACCCTATCATCAACTTGCATCTTTTGTACATTTTATTGTCTAACCCTTATGGTTATGAAGAGAGGACCCTCATTATCTCACCATCCTAGGGGTTGGCCTTAACTTCATTGTTGTGAAACACTAGTGTAGTTGACTTCATTTCTTCCCTAGGTGAACATGGTACCATCATTGCATGGATGGACTCTTCATTAGTAGGAATGCCTTCACTAATGGAAATTGAAGCTAAAATCCTCAATAAAGCTTCACAGTGCACATAGGAGGTCATTACTATGTCATATAGGCTCAATGAAGTGTCTTTCTATTTTAAGGATAATTTCACCTGTCTGATGACATTGAGGAAGCCTTTGTCATTGGTTATTTTTTCTTGTTATTATTGACTTTAACTTCCTTCATTTGTCCTTGGATTCAAATTTCAAGTTTTAATATTTGTGGTTTAGTTTCCTTCCACTTCTTGTGTTGTTTTTGGTCCTTCCTTGGCTAACTCATTAAAGCATTTTGAGCATTGGAGCTCATGGGAATGGCTAAAATGGATGTGGGCTTCAATGTGTTCACCTCCTTCCAAGCCTTTGCTTGTTTGTTGTATTTTGCCTTAGGCTTTAGGATAGACTTCTTGCATTGCTTTGTAGGTGATTTCTTATTGTTGGGTTGCGAATAAGTTGTTGTGTTAGCCATCCTAAGAGGATGTTAATTAGCTTGAGTTGTAGGCTTCATAGTAGCGAGAGGGAGCACTCTATTAAAAAATGGTTTTTGAAAGGCATTGGTGATGGTATCCTTACAAAAAAAGGAGTCCTTAAACTAGATGAAGTTGAAGGGCCCCTTTCATTGCAATGGGCTATCCAAACCATAAATGGCTCTCTAGCAGGTTTTGGGCCATTGTTGACTTTGAATGCTGCTATTGTGTAAGGGCTATAGTTTGCATTCATCGGGTATTTATATACATGCATATATTAGTTTTGAGACCTAATCAAGTTGGAGGCATCCAATACTAGCTCTCTATTATCTATCATCTTTTGAAAGTCATTCTTTAAGGCTAAATAAAAGTTTTCATGACCAGGTAATTGATGATAGTGGAAAAATTGATCAAGTTTGAAGTACTTTGATACTAGTGGATCATCCTTGGTTACTAAAGTCAGATCCTTAGCAATTCCACATAATTAATCATGCCTCTTATGAGCATTCTTAATCATTTTCATGTATTGGATTTAGCCACTCTTGAGGGTCTACTCAAGGAGCTTGGATGGTTTTAATGGTAACTTGATGTATTTCAACCTATCTTTACTTTTAAAGTTAGGCCTTATGCAGCTTTAGGTAGAGGCCCCCAATGTTGAAAATTGGTTAGTTGTTTCATGGGCCTTAGATTAACTTGTTTTTGACCCTTGTGATGTCTTTTTTCCCTTGGTCATAGTGGCCACAGCTACATGATTCTACTTCCCCTATCCTTGTCCTTCCTTGTATGCTAATTGTTGTATGCTATGTAGGTAGGATTATGGTTGTTCTTAGGAGCATCATTTATGTTTCTGGTTTGTGAGAAAGCCTAGTTAAGGGATCTCAAGTCTAAATAATATAATTTGGAGTTGATGAAATCTTTGATTGTCTCCTTGAAAATAGGTAGAAGGTGGATTTTGGTTATAGGATAAGTAATCTCATTAAGTAGAGCGTTCCATAGTTGGATAAATTTTGGATAGGTTCAAGAAGCCCCTGTTTGATTTTCATTAGCTAGTCCAAGGTGGTGTTTAGTTTCAAGTTATACTTGCAATGATTCACAAATTATGAGATTAAGTCCTCTAATGAGGTAATGGATCCTCTAGGCAATGTGTGCTACTAGTCTAAGGATTTCACAATAAGGGACATGGAGAAGATTCACATAATGGTGTGTGGCCAAGCTTGTATCAATAAGAATTTAGAATGGAAGATGGTGAGTTATGCATTTGGATTACCCTCACTATTGTACTTGGTAAATTATGATATGGGAGTGCTTGAGGGAAGAGCGATTTTGGAAATAGTTGGACTAATGGGATCCTCTTGATAAAAATCCATTATGTTAACTATCTACATGGTGAAGACTTTGAGCTTGTATAGTTTTTCCTTGAGGTCTTGGATTATCTCAAAGGCCTAATCCAAGCCTTAAGGCACTCTAGTGAGTTGTGGGCGCTATACAAATGGTTGTGGAAAAAGTTGAGAGCCTTGAGGCCTTGTGATGGGTAATGGTAAGGATGAAAGAGGTTGTGTGATCATGGTTGTAGAGGGCTAAATAGTGAAAAGGAGGTTTGCATTGGTACTTGAGAGACAAAAGGGGGAAATGGAATATGGGAAACTTGAGTGACTTGGGATCCCACTAAGGGGTCCACTAGAATAGAGAAGGGATGAGTCGTGATGAACACCATAGGTGATGATCATGCAGAGAAAGGTTGTGTTGCAAGAGGTATGGATGAGAAGAGTGAGGTTGATTGAGGCACATGTTATACCTAGTGAGTGGAGATGATGGGCATTGGCCCAAACATAGTAGGATGGGCATGTAGTAAAGAAGGTTGAGAACCTTGCCTCAACAAAGATGTAGGAGAGGCTAAACTGGGTGTAATGATTTAGGAAGAAAATTGTTAAAAAATGCTTCCAATGAAGGTGTTGAGCTCTGGTTTGGCCTCGAATTCATCTTGCTCCTCAAGGAAAATTTTTGAGCTAATTTCCTCACTTAACTCATCCATTTCTATTAATTGGGCTAGTATACACCTATGAATGTTAATTAGTTTTATTTTGTCACAAGGGAAGGGGATGTACTCCATATTTCTATGGATTAACTCATACTCATGCTTGGATTTAGATTCCATGCATGGGATGATTAAGCCTACTTGAATTTTGGCACATATGAAATTGTAATATTCTTTGTTTATTATAGCAAAGTTTTGGTTTTGGTCCCTCTACTTGAGCAATTTTCTACTCTCAACAATATCTAGGTCTTTGAGGTTATATACGTGAATTGCATCTTGACTGGAAGTCATGCAAGTCAAGTTGATTGACAACATAGTTGGTTTTCAAAAAGGCATTAACCAGATATTCAACCAAGTTTTGAATTAATATTTCCAATAGGTGGTATTTCCTAGCATATAAATGGTGTCTTTTCTATAAAAAGGATGTAAACTATAGGTGTAGTGCATGTGGTAGTGGCAGTGCTATGTACTACACTAGTAAAGATTTAAAATTAATTAATTTCAAATTTCTTGGATTTTGGAATGTAAGGAATAGGGGCTTTAACTCCAACTGGTTATTGGAAAAATATTTGTATGAAAATCCTAAAATCTGGCTTCCAGTTTTTACATTGGGTTATCTCCACCCAACTTGCACTGGAAAAAGAGATACACTTGCTTTGTAGAAGATACACTGGGCTTTTCTAAAAATAAGTACACTTGTTTTCTTAGCAACAAATATGCTAGGTTCTTGTAATAAGTATGCTAGGCTTTTAATAAAAAATATGTTGGGTATTTTCCTTATTGAAAATATGATGGTACTTTCCCAAAAAAATAGGCTAGTATTTTTCCTATGGGAAAAATATGTGGGATGGTTCTTGGGAAAGATACGCTGGGTTTAAGAAAAGATAAGTTGGTTTTCCTAAGAAATAAATATGTTGGATTTTATGGGAAATCCAATGGAAAAATTTCACAACTGCAAGTGGGTGATGGTTTGCAAAAATACGTTGGCCCTTGAAAAACCTAAAGATAAATTTTAGTAGGTAGAAAGTGTATATTCCCTAGGAATGATGTTAGCTTCAAAAAGTCTAATAGTTGTTGGAAAAATATAGAACATCCAACATGCTGTAATAAATACACTAGGTAAAAATTGTAGGGGAATAAATGGCTATGCTAGTTTTGAGTAGGTTTTCAAGGTAATATTTTAAAGATTTTTTTGGTAAAAAAAAGTAAATAAAAATTAAAATTGATAAATAGGTAAGGATAGAGTAGGATTGAATGAAGAATTTGGATGGAGGCCCTCCTTCTAGTGCCAAAAAGTATAACATCAAAAAAATTTGGTGTTGGAAATCCAACGATTCTTGGTGAAATAGTATAACCTTGGATTCCACGAGCCTTAAGAAAGAGATTTGAAGTACCTTGGATGGTCTTGTTGATCACCCAGGGACTTAGGATTCATAAAATAGTGTAAATAAATTTATATGCAAATGCAGATCTAATTCAAAAGAAATAGAAAAAAGAAGAAGCTTGCACTAAATAAATGAACTGCAAATTCCATCAAAATAGTAAAGTGTTGCAAGACCAAAGTTTAAATGAGTAGAAGTTTATGTGCTTATAATGCACAAAGAGTTGCACAAAATATGCTTGAAGCCTGATTAAAGATAGTAGAGTGTGTCCTATAGTCAACTTCTATATCCAGATGCTCAAAATTTCACTCCCGAAGCTCCTTGTTGGTTTCTATGCACTAGATCTACATTGTTGGTGGTATATGGTTGTTGGACTTTTGGTTGATCTAGGCTACTTTGAAAGTCTCTTTGCTCAACCTGAATGAAAATTTTCTAAAAGTCCTTGTAAAGTGATCAAGCTTGGTTTATATAGGCTATTGCAGTCTGATTTGCTGCTACAAATTTTTTCCATAATTGTTGATAGATCCTTGCAAATTTTTGATGTTGCAAGGCATCCAACCCTAGTGTATTTATCAAGTATGATAACTTTGATGAATGAAGGATATCATAAATATGCTAGCTTCACCATAAGTATGCTGGCTTCCACATAAATATGCTAGCTTCCACATGCAGACTAAGGCCCAACAATTTATATGTTGGCCTTAACATAAAACTCAAAGCCTAATAATTTATACATTGGCTACAAGTAGCTCTAGCGTATAAACTACTATGACCAATATAAAAATGATGAAAAGTAAAATTTTGTGATTCCCAAGGCATTTTTAGCCTTTCCGAGCTTAGGTACATGCATGATTTAAATTTTTTCACTTGGAAAGTGAGGAAATCACAACTTATGAAGTGTGTTTTAGCCTCCCTAAGTTAAGATATATGAGATTACAACCTTTGAACTACAAACTTCACATTTTATAATAAGATCTTGCCTCAAGTTCAATGGTGAAGGTTATAATGCCAAACACTAGGAAAATAAGGCAATTGTATCTACTATTATTTTACACCAAATTACAATGGTTTTGGTCATGAGTTACAACATGAATTTTCTTTGTGGTGTTTCACTAATTAATTTAAATCATGATTTTTGATCATTGATTCATGGTATGATGCTAATATGTTCATTTCAATATTGATTACATTAGATTTTCATTATTTTAAAAGATTCCAATCCTTTTTCTTTTTGTTAGTTTTTAATTAATCTGCTATGATTTAGACTTCTTTGTCATGTCATTGTCTTGTTGGTTAGTCTTTCTTCAAGTTGTAAAGTTGATTATATTTGTTGTATTATGTCCTTTTTCTCCCCAATGTTTATTCACAATTATTATTCATTTGGTGATATTTATGTATTATTTTCTATCTTATTCAGTTTTCATATTGTAACCATGAGATAACCAAGAGTTGTTGTGAGACTATTGATGTTGATAATGAATCATTATTAGGTTGTGGCTCATACCATGCATGGTGATGGGATGGTGATGAGATTATGGTTGACCCTTTAACCACCCCTCACATTTCTAGGTTATATTTTTGGCAATCCTACAATCCCATGAGTCATGATCTATTCATGGTCAATTTGTGGTCTATACCATGAATCATTGTGAAAGCATGGTCAAATATTCTCTATATTTTATATCATTATAAGTTATTTTATATGCTTTATTATCAACTATAGGATGTGCTCTAGTCATGGTCTGTCCACCATAGGCCATGGTTAGGTTCTGATCAAGTTGTAGTTAATTTTGTTTCACCCTTTTTGCAAGTGATTTTTCAATGTAATCCATGAGCCATGAATAGATTGTGCTTAGTAATCATAGCCATGGTATGGTAGTGACCTTCCAATCTCGTCGTTCTTAATCCCATGTTATCTTTGAAACTTAACTGACATGTTTGAACAACAATTGACTTAGTTCAACATAAGTTTCATAAGCCTAGGCTATGTTGGTTTGTTTGTTTTGATCATTTAGTCAATTATTGGAATTTTCAAATCAATTAGACTTATCATTAGTGGTGAGATTCCTTCACCATTAAACTTTTATTTATTCTAGTTTGGATGCTCATTTAAATATCATTTGTTAAAAGCCAATACTAAGTTGTGTAGCCAATTGGAGATGGACTCCTTAAAGATATTTGTTATTTGACCCTTGCTATATGTTCCATGGTATAGAAGAGGATGATCCATGACTTATTAGTCCTTTTATTTGATAACTCTAGAATAGTAGAGGTGAGTCCTCAGTAACACCTTTATTACTAATAGTTTGGTTTAAGACTAATAAATAAATATATATGCATGGTAGTTTGGCGTTTGGTCTGGAAATTGAAAAAAAAATATGATAATAATTTATACATTTAAAATTATGTATGGTGCATGCTAGCCTCCTTATTTGTATATTGATGGGTGAAATAAAAAATTGGATTTGATTATAGTTTAATTGATGTTTGGATCGATGTATGATTTATGATATTGGAAGGTGTTTTCAAATTGACATGTTTTGTAGGCCAGCATGCCTTAACCTAGCGACCATAAGAGTTGTCCTTAATTTAGCTACAAGAGGTGCTAGAATTCTGATTAAGTATATACTAGCCCTCTCTGTTATTTTTATATTACCATGGCTAGGTAGAAGAAAAAGATTCCTTTGGTGATCATTGTTAATTTTTTACTTCTTGCATGTTTATTTCTAGTACTAGTCTATTTTTCTTTTGGCATTATTATGATATTTTATATACATGTTTCAAATTACTCTCTTTTCATGTATTATGTAACTAGATTATGAATGTTTACACATGGATGGATATTCTTCAATACTATTGGATATTTATAATGATGTTTCATATTTGAATATTTATGTTCTATTATCTCTTTTTAGTTCAGCTTTTATTTTTGATTCTTTTATATATTTTTATATTAATTAATTTTATTTAATTTTTCCATTGCAAAAATATTCTTTATTTAGATATGGCTCATTGTATTTCCTTTTACTTTGTTATTGTTGCATTTTTTTGTTTTTAATTTTCTATTTCTTTTATCATGATCAATCATTCATTAGGGGTTCTATATCTATTATGATGCTCTCTAACCTAAGGTGATGACAAAAGGTGTTAAAATATTATTTTTTGCTCAACCACTCCATTTTTGGTTCATATTAACATGTAGTTTCTTTTGAGATATCATGATTTTTATAACATTCATTGATAAATTAATTTATAAACTATTCTAGCACTTGTTATTAATTTAATTCCTAAGGTAAGCCTATTCTCAACCAATTTATTAAAATCTTGAAAGAATTCAAACACTTCATCTTTGGAATGGAGAATGTGATCCAATGTACCTAGTAAAATCATCAATAAGCATCAAAAAATTATTTATGTTCTACATGAAACATATTGGACACTAGACTTACAATATTCATGTGAATTAGCTCCAAATATTTGATCCTCCTCTTACTTCTATAGGAATATGGAACTACCTTTTATTTACCCTTTAGACATGTATCAAAAATCTCTTTTTGTGCTTCATGAAACTTGACTCTAATGCCTACTTGATTTTTGATAATCTTGAGAAGGTTGGAATAGGAGGCATGAACAAGCCTTTAATGCCATAATCATACCATATCATGCTTAGAAGACTCTTGACTTGTGCTTACATGAGTAAAGTGCATTGGCTCAAAACAACAAATCTAATTTATTAATATGAGAAATTTTGCAACTAAACCATTAATATTTGAGATGATTCCTTCATCATTCTTAAATATTATCTTATTATCTTTTATTAAAATTTGATAAACTAAAATAAGAAAATTAGGTAATTTAGTAATATAGAATACATCATGGACTTTGATGGGTAATCATTATTAAGAATAATTTGACACTTATCAATACCTTCAATTTTTACATGAGCCTCATCATTACTTTAAAGGACCCTAGAATCTTATCATTCTTGAATTCTATAAAAAAATAATTTTCAAAAATCATATGATTACTATATCCACTATTAATTATTCAAGTAGAGGAACTAATTTTTTTAGCCATGTAAAATGCAGAAAAATTAGTATAAGATCCATCATCTACTTCTTTAGCTTTTCTTGGGTTGATGAAGAATCTCCTTATTGTTATGCTTGATTGCTACCTTCTCAAATTGCAAGGTTTTGAAATTTTAGTCTCTATAATCATTTGTCATGCATGTGATGGAGGATCAAATAAAAGGTAGTTCCATATTCGTATAGAAGTAAGAGGAGGATCAAATATTTGGAGCTAATACACATGGAGGAACTACCTTCTTAAATCATGTAAATGATGCAAAGGTAATGTTTTTTTGTTGGAGGTTAGATCTTTCATCTCATTTACTTCCTCTTTTTCCTCTTTCTTAATCTCTAAAGTTTAATTGTTTCCTCTCTTAAGATGTGACTTTCTCCTTTAAAAATTTACTCTTTGTCTTCATTTTATTTTTCAGCCTCTACCTCTTGAAGGATCTTAAGTAATATTTGCATTATCTTACCTTGATGAGGAAGAATTTTTTAGCTATTGGAGATCCCTTAGGTTCATCATTTTTTGACTTCCATATTTTCAAACTCTATACTTACTTTTAGCTTCTCAATCTTTCTATTGGACTTATTTCCCTTATAATCCTCTTTAAGGACATTGTAAAAATCTTTAGAAATATTTTCAGTTATAATTTTATCCCTAATGGCCTCGCTACAACATATACATATTATCATCCTAGTTAATGTATCTATCTTAGGATCTTTTAATAATATCCTTTATTTCTACCTTGTTAGAGGATTGACATTTGGCAGAATTACAAGCTTAGTTATTACACATGATTAGAAATTATTAATTTATAATAAAAATTTGATTAAATAAGAACAATAAGAAAATATTAAGATCCATTAAAGATAATAGAATCATTGAAGACCATTTTTTAACCTTCTTCTTCGAAAATTATCAACTCTAATACCACTTGTCTAAGATTGGAAGTCGAATAAGATCCCTTGTGTTAGGTTGATATAGAAATTTTAGCTGTATTGACATTGATTTTAGGCATCATGAGTTAACCACAAATGATAGAGAAGCCATGATGTGCAACTTCTTGAGTCATGATGAAGTTGTATTATTGTAAGACAAGTGAGACATAGGCTATTTTCTATTAAAAATAGATATAAATAAAGTCTAAGCAAATCACTAGCTAGCAAGGAGTCATGCTCATATCTTACTGACTATTCAATCCTTTGTGGTATCTCCTATGCTTCAAATTTAATCTTATAGTTGAATAATGAGTCATGGAAATATTGAAATCCTAGATGATGAGTGGATCACACGTCATGGTAAGGTTTTGATTTCTTTTAATGAGTTATGATGATGTCATGGTTATAGTTTTTGAGCATTATAGATTTTTCTTGGGCCAAAGTGTAGCATGTGGGCTTAAAGCCCAAGTGCTACATGCTACCTTATATGCTACCATAGCATGTGGAACCAAGATGTATAACATCTAAAATTAAACTCCAAATCTCACATGCTACCATACTGTGTGAAGTTGGAATATGCAGTGTATGAAATTAAAACCCAAATCCCACATGTTTCCTTATAAGTTGTGATAGTGTATAAAGGTAAAATGTGAAGCTTATGAAATTAAAAGGTTAATTTTTGTATCTTGTGAAGCATTTTTAGCCTCTAAAAGTTGGCATACATGAAGTTTGTAGTTTGTGAAGCATTTTTGGCCTCCACAAGCTAGAATACATGGAATTCACGATGTGTGAGACATTTTTGACCTCCATGAGCTAGGATAAATGGGATTTGTAGTGTGTAGGCTACCAATATCATTCTTTTATATTGAAACTAGCTTAAAAGTTTTCTAATATAAGGTTGAAGAATAGTATTTTTGGTAGGAAAATAAGGTAATTATTTCTATCTTCACATCTCTACTAAATTAGAACAAAAATTTTGGCTATGGGCTTTCATTTGTAACATGAATTTTTCTTTGAGTTGTTTCATTAACTCCTCTTTGTTAATGTTTTTAGGATTGACCTAAGAGATATCAACAAAGAACATGAAACACTACCATAGGTTCATCATCAATGCTCCCTCTCCATACCTAATTTTGTAGTTGGCAAATCATGTGAAGAAGTACTTACAATGGTGAGACAAGGTTATAATGGAACATTGCGAGTTTGGGATGAGATGATGATTACATTGGCTATTAGAGAATGGTCATATAGGCTAATAAGAAATTCCAAATGTTGGCATCATGGCTATGATATGGCAGTGATATATTTGTTGATTTGAAGAGGCCTTCATGCTTTGCATTAGAAACTACTAATTACTCAATGAAATTTGAGGGAACCAACACTTAATAATACAATTCTTCAACCACTTAACTCTTTCTCTTTCTTTTTTTGAGAAAGATGTTGACTTGCTTAAACTAAGGATACATTGGCCTTTTTGCTCATTTGGCATTTTTTGTTGTTGTTGTTGTTTTTGGGAGTTAAAAATTCATTGGGTTTTATTGCTAAGGCTAAGTTTTTACTTCTTTACTAAATGAGATTTGTTACATTCAGTGAACTTGGCTAGTAGAGCATATTGAAGGAGATGTCTCATGGCCATGGTGCATGAATGCCAAATATAGGTTTTCAATGTTAGTAAGGTAAGGAAGGTTGTAAGTTGGTTATAAATTAGGAGGGGTAATAGTGATGATGTAAGGTGAGCATTGTTGAAAAGATTGAATAAGCTAATTGAATCTTGTATATCAAGGTCACATGGTAAATAATCCTTTATGATGCATCACATCCCTACGATGACTTCGAACACATCCTGCAAGCACAACTCCAAGAGGAAAACCAAACTAGTCAATGAATACATGTGTTTACAAAAGGTTACATATGGTTATAACTAGATATAGGCCATCATTGGTCACAATTGGTAGAACATGTGAACCTTGTGTAATGCTATGAAGATTCATATAAATTTTCCTATATTTCTAAGAGGCTAAAAAGAGACAGAGGTTCATGAAAACTCACTTCTTGTAGGTCATAAGAGTTGTCAATGTTGATTTTCATCCAACTTGTGAACAAAGAAAATAGAGGATATAAAAAATTATCTAATGTTAGACGAAATATGGTTTGAGATAAGAGTGATTAACAAGGTTGGCTAACTCATTCACATCCATGTCTGTTAGCTTGAATACTCCATTGCCATAAGCTTTGGTGACCAAGAAAGATCCTTCCCAATTTCCAAGAATTTGTTTGCATGTTCAAGAATGGGCTTGAGGACAAGGTCACCTTCCTTGACTCTTTGCCTGTTATATCATGATGATGCTATTATCTCTACTTCTCTTGGTACCACTTGATGTTGGAGAACATTTATATTTGCCTTTCCTTCACTGAGCCAAGGTTCATGGTATGCAATTCCTTATTTTTCTTATCATTGATGAAGTTAGATAAAGCTACCATTAAAGATTAAATATGCATTTCTAGAGGTAAAATATGCATATGTGGGATGGCTCTGGTTGCAGTTCTAAAGGTTGTTCTATAGGCCCATAGTGCATATGGTAGTTGCTCATGCCATTTTCATTTACCATTGTTTAACATCTTCTTTAAGAGATTTATAATGACCTTGTTGCTACCTTAAACTTGGCCATTGGCTTGTGGATAGTAAGGTGATGAAAAGAAATGCTTAATATTTAGTTATTAATAAAAGATATGCATTTCTTAGCTATTGAATTACAATTCATTATCTAAAACAATTGTCAAACATAGGCCAAAATAGGATATAATGTTATCCAAGAGAAGCTTACAAACTTGTTATGTTGTTGTTTTTCTTAGAGGGATAGCCTCAACTTATTTTGTAAAATACTCAGTTGTAGTGATGATGAAACTATGCCCTATAAAGGATTTAGCCCTTATTGGTCCAACTATGTCAATTTCCCATCATTGAAAAGGTCATGTGATTTGAGTGGTGTGCAACTTAGTTGGTGGAATGTGTATTAAGTTATTGTACCATTGATAGGGTTCACAGGTTTTTAACCTTCTATAGTAAGTCAATTTCCATATAGGACCAATAGTAGTATCATAATCATCTAATCTTTGCAACCATGGCTCTAGGTTTAATATGTCCCCCAAATATGCTCTCATGAACTTGCTCAAGGACTATGGGAGCTTTGGTTTTACCAAAGCATACTAACAATACACCATCATAGGATCTTCGAGATAATGTGTTATTGGCTACAATGAAATGTTGTTTTGACTGGTTATGTATAGCATCCTTCTTAGAGGTAGTTATGTTATGTGGGGTTTCACCATGCATTAGTTAAAACTTAATGTTGAGAAATCACTCTTGTTGGGGAACATTGTCAATGGTGACCATAGAGGTATCTTTAGTGTTCTGTGTGATGGGAAGAGCACAACTCTCCATTAATGAAGGTAACTTATTAAACACATTTGACATCATGGTTAAGGCTAATGGGGCAATGGAATTATCTCAAGTGGTATTGGCTTAGGGAATGTATTGGATACCAGCATTTGTTAACTGTAGCATAAGGTTTTTGACTAAATTATAGTGAGGTTGTAAATGTTTGGCCTTGCATGCATAGAATTTAGTGACTTGGTTAACAACTAGTTGTGAATCATCTTTTATCATCAAATGTGTAATTGCTATGTTACGAGCTATCATTATTCCTTTGATTTATCCTTTGTATTCTACTATGTTAGTGCATGAAAATTAGAAATGATAAGTGAAAGGTTGGATCTCACTAGAGGGTAGTATTATTATGATAGTAGCATTGCTTCAATGGGTAGTTGAACCTCTAGCAAAGTGCATGATGTCCTCATACCCTTCAGGTATCTCATTAACAATGTTAACATGCTCTTTAAGAAATTTAGGATCTATGGTTATATTGTCTTTGACTGGGGAATTTGTGAGTTACATGGCTATAGCTTGACCTTTCTTTAAAGCTTGGGAGATGTAGTATAAGTTAAACTCAGTTGTTATGGCCTTCCACTAGGCTATTCAGCTACTTTCATATATGTTGGTCATTATGGCTCTTAGTACATTATCTTTGCATATGATATTGACTTAGCTAAGTGTCTCTACTTAGCTAGGAAGTGCTTCTTGACCTCATTGTATCAAGTCTCACAAGCAACTAATGCATGTCTTAAGTAGTAGATAGGTAGTTTTGCTTCATCATCTCATTTTTTATAGAGCAAAGAGGCTATGGAGGTTTCATAGATTTCAAGGTTTATGTAAAATGATTTATCTTTATAAAAGGAATATATAGTAGCCAGTTGGACCAACTCTTATTTAATATTTTCAAAATCATTTTGGCATTTCCCAACCCACTCATAGTGAACTCCCTTCTTAAGCAAGTGTTGCATAGGATGTAGGTTGTCTATGAGCCTTAAGATGAACCTACAAATAAATTACAATTTAGCTTTTAAAACACATAGGTCCTTAAGGTTGCTAGATGGTGATAGGATGGTTATGGCTTTAACCATGTCAAGGTCAACTCATATATCTACCTCAAATACAATAAAATAAATTATTTTATTAGTTTTGATATTGAAGACACACTTTTTGAGGTTAAGTCTAAGCTCGTACTTGAGAAATCATTATAATACTAGGTTTAGATCATGTGTATGATCATTGGCCATTTTTGACTTGACAGCTATATCATCAACATAATCATTAAGTAACCCTAGCATGTAGTCACTAAAAATGTAGGTAATGACTTGCTTATAGGTTTCTCTTATGTTCTTTAAACCAAATGGCATCATGGTATAACAAAAGGTTTCCCAAGGGGTCATGAAGATTGTGTATAGTTGATGTTCTGAGTTAACCCTAACTTGGTTATATTCTAAGAACCCATCCATAAAGGATAAAGAGACATGTCTAGCTATATTATCGATGAGTTGATTAATACAAGGCAATGAGAAATCATCTTAAATAGTTACCTTGTTGAAGTTATGGAAATCAATATAGATATGAATAATCACATTTTTCTTAGGAACTACCACTATGTTAGACACCCAATCTGCATAATCAATGACATAGATGAAACCATCTTGGTAAATCTTCATAATCTTATCATGAAATACTAAGGCCAAATCTAGTCTTATGTTGTGTGATTTTTTTTAATTGGTTTGATACTAGCGTTAAGTATGATATTATATTACACTAAACATGGATCAAGTCCTTGCATATCCTTGTATGACCAAGTAAAGGATTTACTATTTTCCTGAAGAGCCTTGGTGATGTCTTGGGCTATCTGGGGTTTCAATGAGGAAGTTAATTTTAATTTTTTCTCCTTATTATTATGGTTTGTAATGGGAATCTTAACTAGAGAGTCCTCAGTGATGTCTCCAACCTTTAAATCTAGAGTTTTGACTATGTATTTGGGCCATTCGAGAGACTTCTCTATTGAGGCTATGTGATTGAATAGGTTTCTAGGCATAAGATCTAGGCATTTTCGGTTAATCAATCATTCAACATCATCATAAGGTTCATTCAATATCAAGGGTAGTTTGAACTATGCTAATGTATTAATGATTCAATCTTGCATGTCAACAAAAGCACACTAATGAGCATTTGTAATGCATAATTATTAAACAATGTTAAAATAATGTAAATATTACAATAATGAAGCATAATGGAGCTAAACAGGGTTAACATGGAGTGTAACAAGGCAAAATAAGGCTTAGTTAGGGTCATAACATGGTGGACTAAGACCAAAGGAGGTGGATTGAGCTACAAGAAGCTGAAATAAGGGCCAAATGATACCAAGTAGGGGCCAAAATGAAGGTCAAAACCATGCAAAATGAGCTCAAACAAGGTTGAATGAGGTTTTAAGGATATCAAATAACATCAAATGATATTGAATGATGGTCAAAATGGTGTTAAATGACAAAGAAACAAAGCCAAAATAATGGAAAATGTATAAAAAAGATGATAAATGACCTCAAATGTTGTCAAAATGATGAAAAATGATATCAAATATTATCAAATGACACAAAATGATGGTAAAATGATATCAAAATGATGTCAAAAAGATATGAAATGATGTAAAATGATACCAAATGATGTAGGAAGGGGTTGAACAAGGCTAAACTTGGTCGAACATGGTTAAAAGTAGTTGAAAATGGTCATATTTATTTTTAGTTGATTTTATAGTAAAGATAAGATAAAACTTACCAAAATAGACCAAAGGTCGTTTTAATAAGTTAAAATTAAAAAAAGGCCATAAATTGCTAAAATAGGCAAAAATCTTTTGAAAATCGTATGTATTATTAAAACAATTAAAAATCTTGTGCAAAGTAATAAAATAAATAAAATTTATTAAAAATAATTAAATTAGGACAAAAGCTCATTTAAAGTGGTTGTACCTTTTGTGAAAAAGTGTTTTTTATTGGTCAAATAATTAAAAAAGCTAAAATGTTGAATTCTTAGCATGATAACATGTGAGCAGTCTGGACTACCATCATAGTGTATGGGACCTAAATCCCTAGGATATGAAGAATTCTTGACAAGTTTGGGAATTATTTGACTTGATTTGATTACCACTATATTGTGTAGGGCTAGTGTAAGGATTTTTCAAGTGTTCTAGGCTATGCATAATTATGTTTGGATAAGGTTTAGCTTGTTAAAGCCCCACATGTTATATGACCTTTGGGACAAGGTTCCCTAGCAAGTGGAACCAAGATATAGTTTTTATAGCTTACAAGGATCAAATCATTGGTTAATATTCTATCACAAGGATTGTGGAAACTTTTGGATAACTTATGAAAAATTCTAGGCACAGTAGATCTTGCCATGAAACTCCACATGCTACTCCACATGCTACACAACATGTGGGATAGGGTTCCTAGTGTGTGGGAGATATCTACTAGTTTATAGGGGTTTTGATTAGATTTTGTGCTCTCTCCAAGCTTTCATGGTAGTGCTAAAGGTGTATAGGAGAATCTATAGTTTTTTGACCTTTTTATATAGGGTTTGAGTCATGTTGAAGTTCTAGGGACTTCCACACATTGCCCCACACGCTATATAGCATGTGAGACATGTCTTCCTATAATGTGGGATCTAGAATCAACCTCTAGTAAATTGCTAAGGCCATCTCCTTACTCCACTTTCCAATTTAGGTTTTGTGGAATCCATTGAAAAGCTAGAGAGTAATTTTTGGCTTGATTTTTAGTAGTGTGAGATGCACACACTACCCTCACATGATGTAAAACATGTTGGACAAATGATCCATCATGTGAGATCTAGCCATGCCAGTTTTTAGGGACTTTACCTTTGTATTTGGCTTCTTCAATTTCCTATGGTAACATCTAGGCTATGTAGAAAGTTTATGCAAATTTGTTTTGGAAAATTTGAGTAAGGTTTAATGTGCTTTGAAGTTCTTGAATAACTTTTCATAGCTTTTGAAGGTTAGTTCTTTTACTTAGCTTTCTATCCTATGTCTTGTGGGATCCACCAAGAAGTTTAATGAGCAATTTTGAGCTTGATATTCATCATTGTAAGGTCCACACACTACGCCACATGTTGCCTAGTGTGTGGAATAGGTGATCCATCATGTGAGGCCTGGCCATGTTAGTTGTTGATGAGACGCGACTTGCACTGGGCTGCGATATCACATCCCATGCGATATCGCGTCTTACCCTGCGATATCGCGTACGTGATATCGCATCCCGCCGTCATATCTATAAATAAGAGGCGGTNTTCGTATTCGTATGGTTGAGTGTAGGGGTACCTTGCCACTCATCAGTTGTGATGAACTTCAATCTTGTTTTTGGTCTTTTAAGGCTTTTTAGGTTTAGCATTTGGGCATTGTGAGAGTTCTACAACCTATTTGGCCTATATTGCTTAGGTCAAGGTCTATGGAGGGCTTCACATGCTACCCCACATGCTGTACAATTTGTGGAAGGTTAAACCCTAGTATGTGGTTATCTTTTGTCATAGTTTTTAGCAATTTTGAATGATTTTTTTTATGATAGAATTTTTCTAATTTTTACAAGGTCCTCCAAGATCCAGCAAGCCAATGTATGAGCAAGTTTGACAAGGAATAAGATTGGTGCAAGATTTGAACACTACTCTACATGCTACCACAACATATGGGCTAGAAATTTATAGTGTGTGGTCATCTTAAAGTTTAATCCTAGCACCTAGGGTTGCTTAGTATCCTTGCCCAAGTCCTATGGGGTCCACCCATGGTTAAATTATCTTAAGTAGTTAAATCATGGGCAAAATTCAACATAAAAAGCCCATTTTTTATTTATTCTAAGTTGACAATACATAGAGAATGTTTTCTAGTGTACAAAAAGTTCATCAACAACATTTGGGCATTGTGAGAGAGTTTTTGACACCAAAATATAGCATCTAAGCTTCTTCCTTAGATGATTCTTCATGGGAAACATGCAAGAACTAGATCTTGTGATTGAACAAAAAATACCCATTGGTTTGTAGTAATTATCTGATTTATTTATCCTTAAGTATAGTGTGGTTGTGGTAGAGATGAAAATTTGCTTTTCTATTATCAATAGACTAAGAAAAAATTCTTGAGGATTGGTGATTATGGTAAAGAGAACAAGATTGACAAGTAGGAATCCAATATTGGATGATGTAGAGCAATTTATATGAATTATATCCAGGCTCTTGGATTCTTTTGTAGCTGAAGGATCTTCATTGAGGACCACTAGGTATCCATCCTTTACCATTTTTTATAGATTTTTGTTTAAATTATGGGAATGTTTTTCTATCCCTAGGCTTTCTCCGATTGAAATTATTCATTCTATCTATGCTAAATGCAAGTTTTAGGTTGTACTATTATGATAAACATGAAATTTGGATCTTATGGCCTATTTTAATAGAGATTTTAGTTTTTTTCCCAAGTCTATTCATAGTGTTTTTTTCCTAGTTCTAGTTAAATTTGGCCAAAATTTAACATTTTTTCTAACCTTCACAAATTGTAAATTTTTGTTTTAGGTTTCATAGATCTATTGTGTGAGGTCTTCTAGTCATTCTAGAAGTGGAATCAAGATTTTTGAATTTTTTTTGAATTTATCATGGGTTTTATTCCAACCCAATGCATAGCATTTTTGGCTTAATTTGTAGTTTTGGTATTGAAAAACTGGGGGCATTCGTAGTTTTTTGGTCACCTATGTCCAATGTCTAAGTTCTTTATGAAAAACCACTAAGAAAATTCATGTTGTAACTTTTTGGAATTGTACCCTTCACCATTAAACCTAAGGTTGGAATTTTATTGTAAAAGTGAGATTTGTAGCCCATGAGTTGCAATCCCACATACTTGAACTTTTGGACCTAAAAATTTCCTCATAAGTTGTTATAGCCTCACTACCCGGGTGGAAAACATCATGTACTTTCTATATTTAAGCTTGGGATGGCTAAAAGTGCATTGGGAAATACCAAATTTGTTGTTTTCATGGTTTTTATGTTCGCCATAGCTAAAACTATGTTGGAACCACTGATACCCAGCATTGGAGTTGTTGGATTTTTATTTCTCTAGATAGGCTATCAAGGATGCCATAATTCTAGTGTGGTTCCACAAGGCCAGCATAGCTCCAATAATTCTAGCAAGGATATCATAATGCGGACATAGTTCCCAAGGCTAGCGTAGTTGGATGAAGCTAGGATAGTTGCAAATTCCATTTACTATTTTTGGTATTTGGTGTAGTTTTGATAGCCTGGGTGCATCAAGACTTATCAAAAATAAAAAGCTACACTAGAAATGATGGCCTGCTACACCTAGAAATTACCTCAATTTGTGATCAATCATGGAATAATTTTGTAGCCCAAAGCTAGCAACTGTATGACCTATAAATAAAACTTTCAAACACATTAGACAGGTTCTTCAACTTTACAACTTTTGGAACCTTAAGTAATTGAACTTTCTAGCATTTTAAGATCTTTTAAGGAAAATTGAAAATTAGCTAAGCATTAGAGGCCCTTAGCATAGTTTCTAGCAACAAAAGATTAAGCACAATTTCTAGCATTATTACCTCCAATGCAGTAGATCCAAGCTAAGAACCAACAAGGAGTTTTGGCAATTAGAGTTGGGAAGTACATTGCTCATGAGGCTGACCATAGAACATAACCTACTAACTTCAATAGGCTTCAAGCTTCATCCAAGTAACTCCCTATGCATTTGAACACATATTTTGTACACATTTTAAACTTTATACTTTAAATATTCTATTTTTTAATAAATTTTATAGTTCATTTGTTGTGCAAGTTTATTCCATGATTAATTTCTATGCTTTCTTTTAAATCATATCTACATTTTCATTTAAATTACTTAACCTTGTTAACACTTCCCAAGTCCCTAGGTGATTGATAAGATTGTCCTAGGCACCTTGGATTCTCTTTCTTGGAGGCCCTTGGAATCTAGGGTTAAACTGTTTCATTTGAAATTTTTAGTTTTCTAGAAACCAAATTTTTTAGGCATGATAGTTTTTGGTGCTAGAAGGAGGGCCTTCACCCTAGCTCTTTCCCAAATTTGATTTTTCCTTTTGAAATCAATTTTGTAATCTTAAACACTTAAAATATATTTTTAAAAGAAAAGGTCTATCAAGAAAGCTAATGCTATTATCCATTTTCTACAATCAATACCTAGTGTATTAGTTGTAGGTGATTTGGATATTTCCAAAATTTTCATAGCAATTACTAGATTTTTTAAAGCTAGTGTGTTTTTTAGCAAAACCTACCACTTTTCCTTATTAAAACCTACCTTTGGTTGTTGCAAAGGCCACCGTAGTTTTCTTATAACCATCAAAGACTCATGTTGTGTAAGTTTTTGGGCAAAGCCATTGTAGTCCTTTCTAAGACTCTAGTGTAGCTCTTGGAAAATCCAACATTTCACACATATCTTTTTAAAACTAGCATATTTTTTGAAGAGGGGGTGTCCTCAATGTAGTTTTGCTAGGTCGAAATTTTTTTTTTGTTTATGTCTTAGTGTAGCACTTGTTGGCAAAGCTAGCATAGTTACCTTTACTAAATTAAAATTGCTACATTTTCATAAGTGTGGTGCACACCGCTACGACTGCAACCTACACTATACCTATAGTTGTAGTTCCAACCATTTTTTAAACACACTCGTTTACACCATGGGAAATTCCACTTGCTAGAATTTTTTTGTTTAATTAATTAAAAGATCAAACCAAAGATAAATTACCACCAATGTCTTTTAGCTATTCAACATTTTTTCCCATTAACTTGATAGACATGATATCCAAACAAGATTCAATGAGGATATATGACCCAAAAGACCTAGTGATGGCTAAGCATAGGTAATCACTTAGATAGAGGGGTCAAAGCCTAGATTTTTCCATAATAGATGAAAATTACTATAATTTCCTTTGCACCAAAATCCAAACTGGCTTGCTCATTCTATGAGTGGAAGTTAAATCCAAACGTGAGTATGAGTTGCCATTGCAACAAGGAGTACATTCCTTCCACATATGACAAAATACCACTAAATGATGCTCACATATGAATCCTCTATTAATTGATTAAAATGGATGAGCCAAGTGAAGAGTTAAGCTTAGTGGATCATCATGAAGAGCATGATGAATTTGAGGCTAAGCCTAAACTTGATAACTTCTTGGGGAGCTTCTTTTAACAATCAACTCCCCAAACCACAACACCCACTTCAACCTCTCCTACCTCCTCCTTGGGGTGAGTCCCTCAACATTCATCTCCTATTTACCCTACTATGTTTGGGCTTGCATCTATTATATTATCCCACTAGGCATAATTCATGCCTCAGTCAACTCCCCTTTTCTCTTCTATGTATTTTGCTACATAGCCTCAATCTGCACGATCATCACTTTTGATCTTCATCACTACTCATTCATTCTTCATGTCATTAGGCCCTATATTGGGATACTAAGTGATCCAAGGATCACATAAACCATTCAGTCCCTTCATCCCACATGTACCACTACAAACCTCCTTCTCAGTGTTTAGCCCCCCTTGTGACAATGATTAATCAAACTCTCCACTCTGTGTTGCAACTCATCGTCTCTCCTAATTTACACTGCAACCCTATGTACAAATGCCAAAACCCATGGAAATGCCTAAAGGCTTGGATAAGACATTCTAAATAATCTAAGATCTTAGAAAGAGTTACAAAAACTTAAACCCTCAACTATGTAGACAATGAAGATCATGGATTTTAATTTGGATGATCCTATCAGTCCTACTATCCCATAAATAACTCTTTTCCTAGACATTTCTATATGCTAGTTTATCAAATATAACATTGATGATGATATTAATGCTCACCTCATCATCTTTTGCTCCAAGTGTTTGTTGCTATAGGCTTGGCCTCACACCATAATAAGAATCTTCCCTATGTCTCTTATAGAGAAGGCCTTAGACTGGTATCACGCATTGCCTTGAGGATTTATATCCTCACTCAAAGAGATGATATCATAATTTGTGAACTATTTTAAGTACAACTTGAAACCAAATACCACCTTGGACCAATTGATGAAAATCAAATTGGGGCCTCTTGAATTGGTTCAAAAGTTCATCTGAAGGTGGAATGCTCTACTAAATGAGATTTCTAAATCCATAGCTAAAATACACCTCCTGACCATCTTCAAGGGGGTTGTCAATAACTTTATTAAGTCTAAACCTTATTACCTAGACCCACAATTACTCAATCAAACCTTATCACAATTCAAGAATATAGAGGATGCTATTGAGCCTAGCCATGATCCCACCTTCGTGATGTATAAAAATGAATGCACATGAAAGAATAAAGAGAAGGGGAGGCAACGCCATGTAGTTATGGCCACTATGGCCAAAGATAACAAAACTACCTAGTGGCCAAAAAAAAATCAACCCAAGGCCCCTACCACTAACAACCAATCATAAAAATCTTGGGCCTCTACATCAAGCAACATAAGGCTTAACTTTGAGAGAAAAGATTGGTCAAGGTACACCAAATTACCTCTAAGAACATCTAAAATCCTTGACCAGTTGCTAAAGAGTTGGAGGATCTAGTACAAACAAATGATAGAGAATTTTTGAAAAAGGCATGATCGGTTATGACCGATCACAAAGAACCCCACTCTAGTAGCCAAGGATGATCCACTAATACTAAAGTACTTTAAACTTGACTGATTTTGTCACTATTGTTAGCTACTAGGTCATGATATTGACTTCTGCCTGGCCCTAAAGGATGACCTGTGGAAGATGATAGATAATGAAGAGTTAGTGCTTGACACCTCTAACTCAATTAGATCACAAAACTAGTCCATGTAGATCTATAAGGACCTATTGAATGCTAACAATAGTCCACACACCATAGTCACATTCAATGTGAGCAACAACTCAAGACCTATGTTGGATCCATTCATGATTCGGGTGTCTCCTTGCAACAAAACTGATCCTTTAACTTCAACTAGTTCAAAGACCCCTTTGTTTTAAGGATACCATCACCAATGCCTCCCAAGAAATCCTTTGTGATTAGAATGTCCCCTCCTACTACAACTAAATAAACAATCATAACTGAACAACATCCTTCCATGGTGCCTAACACATCAAATTCTTCTCAACAAGAAACCACCAACTAAATAATGCAAGAAGTCCATGTAGAAGCCTAAAACCAAAGACAATAGGTAGATCAATGCATGCAAGGATGTGGACTTGATGAAGCCCAGTCCTATCTCATCCATCCCCATGAGTTTTAATGCTCAAGCTATTTAAACTAGTCAACCAAGTAGGGATCCCAAGCTAAAAGGGAAGGTGAAAAAGGAAAAATCATAATCAATAAAACATGAAGTTCACATCCTAGGGTACATGAAGGAAGTCAAGATTAGTAAGAATGAAAAACCAACAAGCAGTGAAAAAGACTTCCTTAATGCTATGCGTCATGTCCCCCTTTCCAAATGATGCTAGTACATAATGAAGATGGTGCCTCTTCATAACAAGTGTTACTATTATTGTAACAAGACTAGAAAGGATAGTTGTAATTGAGACCCAAAAGGGCATATTGTAATAATGGATATGTCTCTTGAGGTAACCTTTGGGAATTTGACCTAAGGCATTTATACTGGGGCTTAGAGGTCATTCCAACATGGAGTGGTGGAGCAGATATAGGCAATTCACAAGAGCCAAGTGAAGTGGGATAGGAAGAGGACTAGCCATCGCTTTTAGCTAGTTATAGGTCTAACCATGGTGGCAGTGCTGGATTGCCTCTAAGGGATAGATGCTAGTGGAAGAAAATCATAAGGAACACTCTCAGAGCATGACATAGATACATTATTTCATATCGATAAAGCATTCTTTTCTTTCTCTTTTTGCACTTTCCCTATTATTTTTACACTTTCTCTATTATTTCCTTTATGCATAAAGTTGAATGTTACATATATTTGATGTTTGATGTATTATATTCTTACGCATAATGTATAATATAATTTATATTTGATGTTTTCCATGACATCTAGGGATAGGATGTCACAATTGGTATTAGAGCAAATCATAACCCAAAGGCCATTTAGAACCATGAGCTGACTACAACCTGATGATGAATCACAAAGTCACAAACTAGAAAGAATCATGAATTACCACCATTTGCACCACATGTTTGAGATGATCTATGTAAGCCTAAAGATATCATTCCATTGATCTCATGAACAATGGATCAAGAATCTAAAAAAGACATATATTCCATCAACAAACAAAATTCTTTTAATGGATATCACTGACTGAAGATCTAATTATGCCTCATCAAGATTCATCAACTACAAGAGATGTTGGTAAGATAAGGATACATCGGTCTAGGTAACTCTTACCCATCTTAATGCTCTATATATAAATACTAATTGGTTAATGTCATTGTAAAGTTTCTCCCATAAAGTTAGTAACCATGACCTAAATTAATCTTGTTTTGTTAAAATTCATTATTTTAAGTAACTTTGGGTTATAAGTCATCATGTCTTTCTTACCTCAACTTGCTAATGTCATTTTGGTAGAATAAGCTAGTTGGACCTTTTAAAATCTTTAAAACTTTAAATTTATTTTTGAACCCTAACTCTATATCCAATGCATAGCACTCATTAAGATGATTCCAACAATACAAATTTCATTTTGATTAGACTTACAATTTAGGAGATATTGCTGTTTTAGTTCTATCAATATTTGTGCATTAAAATAATATTAAATTATTATTTTAAAAAAAATGGAAGGTCCTAGGTTTGACTTAGTGCCCCAATATAAATAATAGTAATAATAATAATCTACAAAAAATATTAGGGTGCGTTGTCCTACAAGGGTCGTGATAGCCTTGCAAGGGTAGCATAGCCCTGCCTAGGGCCATGCTGGCCTCATGAAGGTAGCACTATCTTTGCAATGTTGTTCTCATTTTGCAAGCTACCTTAAAAGCCCTTTTTTGTAGCCCATCACTGTATCACATCATCACTAGCTCTTCCATGATGCCCTCCCACACATCCCATCATGTTTACCTTTGTTATGTCTACCTTTTACGTGCACCACCATCTACCACATTGTCTGCCTTGCTTGCATCATCTGCCACCTTTTGCATTGCCTTCTATCCTATGGTGCCATAGATTCTGATGTCTGGTGCTCTACAAACACCAACTATGCCATAGATTATCATCACCTTTGATGCTCCACAGACACTGATGGTGCTATCAATCATTGCTACCTCTAGTGCTCCGCAAACATTGACAACATTGTAGATCATCACCACCTCAAGTGCTGATGAAGCTATTGATCACTACCACCTTCAATGTCGGAAAAACCCTTAATAGAAACACACATACAAGTGTCATCTAGGACATGTAGCCCTTGGAAGGGTTATGCTAGCCCCACTAAGGATCACATCAGCCCTGTTTTAGGTTGTGCATGCCCTACGAAGAGTTGCACAAGCCCTACGAAATGCCACACAATTGTTGAGGAAGGCCATGTAGGCCCTAAGAAAGGTCGCATAGGCCTTATAGAGGATTTCATGAGCCCTAGAAAGGGCCATGTAGGCCTTGAGGAGGGTTGTACAAGCCCTAGGAAGGACCATGTGAGCCCTAGGAAGAGCCATGTAGGTTTGAGCTATGTAGCCTAGGATAGGTTGCTCAGCACAACTGGCCTCCTTGCAACCTTCATATCGACCATCTTCAAGACTCACCACAGTTGTCGTGTTGTCTCATTGATGTTCCTACCTCACTTCCACTACTTGCGTGCATGTTCATTTGCGCTCCATTATCCTTGTCTAGCATGTGCCCTTGCCTCTAATGACAAAAGAATTTTTCTCTCAAATGACAGGAAATTTGAAATTTTTTGGCAATTGACAAAAAATTTAAAAATTCTATTTTTGAGCCATTACTTTAAATTAAGAACATGTGAAAATAAATTTTTTTAAAATAATTTGATGAGTTGGAATCACATGAAATAAGAATTCTATAATTAAGCATCCTCATTCTGAAGTACTACTAAGATGGATGACCTTTTGGGAAGTCTTGTTTCTGGCACCAAAGGTCCTCAACCTTAGAAGCCATAACTTTTAATTCTAGAAGCCTTTTTCAAAGAATGAAGAGTCATTTCCAATATATTTCAACCTTTTGGACACAATGGTAAAGTTAGATCCATCCTAAGGAACCCCAAAAATTATTTTTTTTTACCCCTTGAATGATATAGAATCTAAAACACCTTTAAAAGTTAGTTTTGGCATAATTGAAGTATAAGTTATGTCTTTTCAACATATGAATAGCCATTTGTAATATTTTTCACCCTTCCAAGCTTATTGGTAAGGTTATATTTATCAATGATATCATAAATTATGCATTAAAATTTAATCTTTTGAGCCTTAAGATTTAGTGCTTGACCTTTGGAAGTAGCCTTAAGATAACAATGGCATGTCATTTGTTACACTAACAGAGTCAATGTTCTTAAGGGGGTAGAAAGGCTATTAAGAATTAATAATATAGTTACAAATTACTAAAATTAGATGATGTAGTTATATATTACTAAAATTAGATAATGTAGCTAAATATTACCAAAATTAGTTGGAGAATAAATTGATGTATCAATATTAGTTGCTTATCAATCAATGAATCAGTTGATGTATCAATTGAAGAATTAGCTAATAAACAAAAATAGTTAAGAAAAGGTATATTAATTCATTTTGCAAACAAATCATGTGGTAGACCAACATGGAGATTCATAATATTATTTCAACATGGTATATGATACGTATGAGCAGAAATAATCTAGAAGAGAATTCAAGAATGAGAAAGAAAGTTGCAACATACAATGTTCTTGCAAGATCCCTAGCGAGTGAGAAACAAAATTTGCTATGTTCACCATTGATCTTGGATTGGAACAAATATTAATACCCATGCATCTTAGCAGAGTTAAAAGATTTGGATGTTGGTGTTTTATGCCCACAATAAGTCTTACCATGGAAATTTTTACACCAATTTCAACCAACTTGGAAAAGATGGGATATAAAGGTATTTATAAGCAAATAGACTATGTTAGATGCATACTTAAAGTTCTCCTTTTTTAGATGTTAGACTATGTCAATGAGCATACTTAATTAAGAAAATAGAATAAAGTTTAAAGAATAAGTTATTCTTGAGTTATACAGATCCAGTTCCATTTATTCTTTATGGACACTTCAATGAAGTAGTGTTTATCAATTCTTAAAATATGAATGTGTAAAGGAATCCTTGGAAGATGAACCTAATTTGAAGAAGATTCTTTAGTTAATTCAACATGCAATTCCATTAGCCAGTGAATATTTTGCTTACTTTGAATCTTCAAAAGATAAATCAAATTCTAAAATTCAGGATCAAATAATGTTGATGGATAGTATTAATCAAGAATCAGAGTTTACCAATTACTTTGCTATGATTAATGAGGAGAGGTCAACAAAATTCTTCCTTGAGATTTTAGATTATATTTGGTACAATGTTCATTTCATTTAAGTTACCAAGTTATTAGAGTTAATTTCTAAAGAACAAGTTAAGAAGAATCAAGATCAAGCCTTGCCATCTCAAACAAGACCATCTAATCATATACACTTATGGTAGAATTACAATTACTTCCATCAACTCATAAGGTTGATTAATATTAGGAAGTATCTCATCCTAACTTTTATTTATGATCTTATTATTTTCTTCATTATGTAATTTATGTTTTAATTAGATAAGTAGTATATCTAAGGTAATGGAAGTTGGGAGTGAAGAATTTGCCTTGCCTTCACTTGGGTAACCAAATATGAGTTGCACTTTGTGTGACCCTAGTTAAGATTGGTGGTTGGTGGTTGGTGGTTGGCAGATCTTTAATTTGCCTCTTTTCATTATCTTAAGAAAATGAGGTAAATATTAAAGAAAGTAACATTTAAACTTTCATATATTTTTCTCACATAGATTTTGTTTGTAGAATAAGCAAGAAACAAATTTAAGTTTAAAGGAGAAATCAAATTATTGGAGCATAGGATCATAATAGAAGCATTAGAGCTAGAAAAAGATAGTGAACATGGACTCATTCAAGGACAAACGAAACTCAAGGAGGGTAGATTGTCACATCCCCATTTCCAAATGATGTTGTTGGATAACAAAGATGGTGCCTCTTCATAACAAATGTTATTGTTATCGTAACAAAACTCGAAAGGGCATGTTGTAATAATAGATGTGTCTATTGAGGTAACCTTTGGGGACTTGATCTAAGGCATTTATACTTATGCTTAGAAATTATGCCAACATGGAGTGGTAGAGCTAGTATACACAAGTTACAAAATCTGGGTGAAGTGGGATAGGAAGAGGACTAGCCATCCCTTTTTCCTGGTTATAGGCCTAACCATGGTGGTAGTGATGGATTGTCTCTAAGGGATAGATACCAAAGAAATCAAACCTGAAGGAATACTCTCAGAGCATGACCTAGATACATTATTTCATATCAATAAAGCATTTTTTTCTTTCTCCTTTTGCATTTTCCTTGTTATTTCTACATTTTCTATGTTATTTTCTTTATGCATAATGTCCAATGTTACATATATTCGACATTTGGTGTATTTTCTTCTTATGCATAATATCTAATATAATGTATATTTGACATTTGCCATGACATTTGGGAAAGAGATGTCATACTATTAAATAGGTTAAGAAATCTCTAAAATAGAAGAATACTTCCCTTAGCCTATATGATCTAGTAATGACTTCTAACACTTACCATGAGGCCGTAGTAAAAATTTTAACCTTAATTCCTATAAGTGAGAACATTCCCACTAGTGAAGAGTCCATCCACACCATGATGGTGCCACATTCACCTAGGGAAGAAATGAAGTCAATGGTACTAGTGTTTCATGATAGTGAGATCAAAACCAACCACCAAGATGGCAAGACAATGAAGGCCCTTCTCTTCATAACAATAAGAGTGGGGTAATACAAGGTACATAGGGTGCCTCGTTGTAAAATGTTTGGATCTAATAGAACACATGCAACATACCTCTACTTCTGCTCTCAAATCCTTTAATGAATCTTGGGTTGTAGTAAAAGATTTAATCTTCTTGGACTTCATAGTGGGGGAACAATTCCTCATAATAGCCAATTTCTTAATGTTGGAAGAGATACCAGGATTCAATATGATCCTGTGGAGGCCTTGGCTAGCTCAATTACAAGCTATTTTCTCATCCACACACTAAAAAATTCACCTGTCTTACGAGGAAGATGAAATAATTATCCATGGCAACAACGCAATTCCCTTGGCAATAAAAAAACATTGATGTAGAGCAAGGGTACGAAGTGGAGTTTTAGGAAGAAACTCCTATTATCCATGGTGAAGTTAAGAGGCTTAGTAGAGTTGAAGAGGCCAGAATCAACAATAGTGGAACCATGGATGCACCATGGGAAGAGCTCCCCTTCAACGTGGTTATCAAGGAAAATGGGAAATACAAAATCATGCAATGTAGATCATACACCTTCCCTAATCTTTCAAAGATTAGGAAACACTTGCATGATGGACTTATGTTTCCTATTTGTTGGCCCTTATGCTAATAATCATATAGCCTTCTTTTTGACCTTTTTAGCATAGATTAAATTTTATTTACACATATTTATTTGTGTTACTTTATGTTGGCTTGTCTTAGCTTTATGTTGCACATAGCTTGTAATTTATTCTTTTTTACAATTTACCTTTTTATGCCTAATCTATCATAAAACATAAAACATAAAAAATACAATAAAAATTTTAAAACTTGAAAAATCTATAAAAATTTTAAAACATAAAACTTGTTTTTCTTTCAACACAAGGCTCGCTAAGTCCTAAAAATGGAAAAACAATGGCTGGCTATGGGCTAAAACTAGTAATGCATGGCTTGCTAGGACCTTAAATGGGTGGCCTAATAAGGCATAAAACTAGTAACATTTTTACAACCTATTTATAGTCATTACACTCTAGTTCACAATTTATTTGCCTAGTTAATTTGCATTGTACTTTACCAAATATTGCCTATAATCGCATGATTTAACCGACGTAGCCTCACTACATGAACAAAATGTGAAATGCATAAGATGGATAAAACTAAAAATGTTAAGCATATAAGAGAAATTAAAAATAAGAATAACCAAAATTTCCATGACCTATAGCCATAGTCACATAGTGTGACATGAATTTAATCAACAATAATAGATAAAATAGATAATAGTCTAATAGCCATGGCTTCATTGTGTAGCAATAAAATAAATAAAATATAATAAACCATCTCACAATAACCAAAAGCTAAATATAGTCATAACATCATAGTGGCAACAACAAAAATAACCAAAGGCATGATCAAGAGTGATGGAACTAAGATGCAACTTGAGGGGAAGGAGGAGCATCTCCAACATGATCATCATAGGGGTTGCTGTGGTACTTGTATCATAATAAAAAAAGTTTAATTAGGAATCAACATAATAAGAAACTAAGTTACAAATTTAACTAAAATAAAATATGCTAACATAAAAGAAATTAATTAAAAATAAACAAACATGGAAAGACTCTGAGGCAGCATCTTTTGTGGGGAAGCTCTGAAGACCAACCTTTAGATGGTGGATAATCTAGTCTTTAGTCATGTGGGCCCAATCCACTTCCCAAATATTAACACCAATCAAGATGTTTCTTTCATTGATATTAGTCCATGTAGATGGATCTTGCAAAAATGTAGTAGTGGTCACCTCCTCGGAAGTGGTAGTGACCTGAGAAGTGGAAAAATCAACTACCACTAGAGAGGCTTCAAATAGCATGAAGGCATCTCCAACATTGATTCCTTCATGAATAGCTCTAGCTTGCGCCACTTTATGGAATCCTCTTGTAGCCACTTTAGGTAGCTCTCCTATTCATGCTTGTATTACTTTTTGTGGTTCTTTGGGCATAGCCCCACTCAAGGACCAAAGCACAATAGTCCCTCCACTCCCTAGCTTTACGAGCCAACAAGTCTATCTGCAACTTTTGGTCCATAAGGCTCTGAGCAAGAGTAACCTTACCATGGATGGTATTCCAATACCATGACCATTCTATCTCCTTACTACATTGGCCACCATAGTCTTAATGTAGTTCTCTTGAAAAAATTCAAAAATAGGTCATTAACACATCAAAGTGACCTATGAATGCATCATCCTAACCCCAAAACCCTACTAGAGCCTTTAGAAATCACCAAACCTTGGAAACTAAGTTGAAAATAGCAAATATTCATCATCTTTTCCATAGCCATGCTAGGACTCTGCTATGTAGCATAGTTCATGGGGGGATGGCCATATCAAGACTTCAAAGACCTTCATAATCAACAATTTTAAGCTTAAACCTAGGCCATGGACACTAGTAATATTGGGAACCAAAAAACTTGGTTGATTAACCATCAAAACTAATCTAAAGCCAAGATTCATGTGCAACTATGCTAGGGTAGATCAAAACCACATTGGATATCATGGTTCCAATGTAGTTGTGGTTCTAGGGATAGTTTACATTCATCATAGCACTTTGAATGATCTAAAACTTGATCAAGGAGGCCGAGAACCTTGTATCCTTGGAGCCAGTTTCCATTTTGACTTATTTTGATTATAAAAAGATTAGGTTTTTTTCAACCACATTAGGGACACCCTGAACTATGCTAGCTAGTGTATTTTTTGGGTTCGAGGCTTCAAACCTCACTTTCAATAATGTTTTTTGGCTTTCAAATGACTACTCTACAACCCTAATGCCCCTACGTTGCCCTAAGAAGCTATTGAAATGTAAATTTTGACCTTGAGACATCACAAATCCATTTTTTTCCATGGAGCTATGCTAGAGCTAGGTTGGCTAGGATAGTTCTTAGTTCCTAACAACATTTGTGGCTTCTCAAGGATTAAAAAAATGCCAAAGTTGACTAATCACCACCCTCAATCCATTGTGCTAACATTGAGATCATTAGAACCCCAAAATTGGCCCTAATAAACCTAGAAACTTACATTTTATCAAGAACTATGTTAGGACCTATGAGAATCATGTTGGGTAGCATGGATATAGTATAATTCCAAAAAGGGATCTTGCTCATGCCTTCAAATAGCCTCAAAGTGACTTTCCCAAGTACCCAAACCTTTCCATCAACCTTATAAGCTTTCACTGTGGCTTGCTAAGGTCTAAAACTGGAAAAATGTGATCTTAATTAATTAATATTAACCATGTTTTACCTCCATGTTTTCCACCTTGACTAGTTTGACCTTGTTCCATTGAGTTTCAACTTGTTTTGACCTTGTTTCCTATTATTGATCTTTATTATTAGATCGTTTCATATCATTTGGACTCATTTTCATTTTAGCATCATTTGGCCCTAACTTCACCAAATTTTTCTATCATTTGGCATCATTTGACCTTATTTGATCTAGTTTAACATCAGTTGATACCATTGGACATCAACATGACCTTGTTTGACCATTGAGAACATCATTTGATGGGATTTGACCATCATTTGGACTTCATTCGACTCCATTTATCATTATTTGACTATCATTTGGCTTCATTCCACATTACTTAGCCTTTATATTACCTTATTTACCTTATCCTCTCTCTTGTGATCTTTTTTGACCATGCTTTAACCTTTTTTAATATCATCTAATGAGGTTTAACCATCATTATGTCATCACTTGGCCTTTTTCGACCATCATTTGGCCTTCATTTAATTTCATTTTATCATGATCTAGCCTTCATTTGACCTTATTTTACATTATTTAGTCTTTGTTTCATCCCATTTGATTTGCACTATCTTTTATAACCTTTATTGACATTTTTTGAACCTTATTTGACCATTGATGAAACATGTTTTGGCTTATCCATGCATTATTTATAGAGTATTTTAATTTATTTTGGCATTATTTACTTTTTCTAACACATAGGTGCTCCTGAATGTGCTTATCATTGATATGCAAGATTGGAGTATGGACACCTAGAAACAAATATGTTTACCTTTGAGCTTGATTGGACCTCATGGTGATTTTGAATGATTCATTGACCTCAATCACTTAGAGCTTGATCTTGAGAGCCTAGTTGACCACATAACCTTGATAGAGAAACCTCTTGAGTGGCTAGAAAACTTACTTAAAACCCTTGATCTTGAGACTAAAGAAGCTACCAAAGACTCTCTAGTTAAGGTTGCTATCATAACACATAGTGGTGAGGAGAAAACACTGAAACTATAACAAGCTTAAGATATCACCAAGGTCCTCCAAGACAACATTAAGGTCTTTGCTTGATCATATGAAGATATGTCAGGTCTTGACCCATTCCTAGTACAACATAACATCATACTCGACCCTAGTATCAAACAAGTTAAGCAAAAATTTCACAAGATTAGACTAGATTTAGCCCTAGAAATTCATGATGAAATCACAAAACTATACCAAGCCAATTTCATTCAAGTTGTTGATTATGTGGATTAGGTGTCTAACATAGTGGTAGTTCCTAAGAAAAACATGAGTATATGTAAATGTATTAATTTTTAAGAATTGAATAAGGTAACTATCAAAGATGACATCTCTTTATCTAGTATTGACCAACTTATCAATATTATGGCTAGATATGCCTGGTTATCCCTGATGGATGGGTTCTTGGGATACAACCAAGTTAGGATTAACCCATAGCATCAACTATGTACAACCTTCATGACCTCTTGAAGAACCTTTTGCTACATCATGATGCCCTTTGGTTTATAAAATGCAAGCACAAATTATCAATGAGTAATAATGTATATCTTTAGTGATTATATGCTAGGATTTCTTAATGACTATGTGAATGACATAGTTGTTAAATTTAAAGTAACCAATGACCATGCACATGACCTTAACCTTGTGCTAAAAGAATGTCTCAGATATGAGCTTAGGCTTAACCCTAGAAAATGTATCTTTAATGTAAAAACAAGCAAGATTCTTAGCTTTTTAGCATCTAAACTAGGAACATGTGTCAATACGGATAAGGTTAAGGAAAGATCCAACTTGGCAATACTAACTAAGCTTAAGGAGCTTTAGGGATTGCAAGGTAGATTACAATTTATCCATAGGTTTATCTTCAAGTTTACAGATAAGTTACAACCCATGCAACACTTGCTTAAGAAAGGAGTTCACTATGAGTGGATGAATAAATGCCAAGAAGGCTTTGCACACCTTAAGTAAGAGTTGGCACAACTATTCATAATGTACCTACAACAAAAGGATAAATCGTTTTACTTCAACCTTGCTATATCTAACATGTTCATTACCTCTTTACTTTGTTAGAAATAAGATGATGGAGCAAAGTTACCCATATATTACCTAAGTCATGCATTGATTACCTAGGAGACCTGATATACTAAAGTGGAGAAGTATTGTCTAGCCCTAGTCTTCTCATTGAAGAATTAGAGACACTACCTCTTTAGGAGCTAAGTCAATGTCATTTGCAAAGATAATGTACTTAGAGCCATAATCACCAATATCTATGATAGTAGTTGTATAGCCCATTGGAAAGCCATAACAGTTGAGTTTGACCTCCATTACATCTCTCAAGCCTCAAACAAAGGCCAAGCGATAGTTGCACAACTTGTTTTTTTCCCAGTGGAAGACCATGTAGCCATTGACCCTAAATTTCTTGATGAACATGTCAACATTATTATTGAAGTACCTGATTGCTATGAGGTAATTATACACATTTATGGAGCTTCAACTATCCATGGCACTAGTGCTATTACCATCATAACCGTTCCTTATGGTGAATCAAGCCCTTCTCTTATCATTTTTAATTTTCATGTACCAATAACATGGTGGAGTATGAAGGATTGATTGGGGAAATGATGGTAGCTCATGAACAAGGAATCAAATGCCTAATGATAAAAGGTGATTCAAAACTTGTGGTTAACCAAGTAATATAGGTTTATGCATGTAAATCCAAATATTTGCAACCTTATTATTACCTAGGCAAGAAACTAATGCAACAATTTATAGACATTGGTATCCAACATATACCAGAAACCAAGAACATGTCAACCAATGCCATTGCAAACTTACCCCTAAGTGTGACACTTGATGTGTTTAGCAAGATGCCTTTCTTAATCATGGACTGTGCTATTCCCATTACATAGAACACTAAAGGAGACTATATACCCTCTTTTAATATTGCTCCTCAAAAGGAATGGTATGATGACATCAAGTTTTACCTAATGCATGGTGAATCTCCATAGGGCTGAATACTTCTTAAAAGGATGCCATACATAAAAGATCAAAATAGTATTTCATTATATATGATAACACACTATGTCAACAGTCTTGTGATGGCATATTGTTAGTGTGCTTTAGTAAGACTAAATCCTACACAATCCATGAGCAAGTTCATGAGGGTGTATGTGGGGGACATGTAGGACCTAGAGCCATGGTCGTGAAGATTTGGTGACTAGGTTATTACTGGCCCTATATGGAAAGTGGCTTCCTATAGAAAGTTAAAACTTATGATACTTATCAATGGAATAGTAACCGAATACACATGCCACCAACTGAGTTACACATTACTCAGATAACTTGGCCATTTCAATGGTGGGAACTTAACACATTTAACCTATAATGCCTAAGTGTTATGTAGGGAATAGGTTCATCATCACTACAACTAAATACTTTACAAAGTAGACTAAAGCTATTCCCTTAAGGAAAGCCACATAACAATAGGTCTGTGTTCATATTAATTAACATAGTAGTCTAATTTGGAATACCTTTGACCATAGTCACAGATAATGGACCATATTTTAGTACTTAAGAAATGCAAGCCATTTTTCAAGACCTAGGCATCAAGCATTCGTTTTCATCACCATACTACCCTCAAGCTAATGAACAAGCTAAAGCTAGTGATAAGGCCATCATAAATTCACACAAAAATTAATAATAGTAGATGCAAGTGGCATGAGTGTCTTGTCCACACACTTTGGGCCTATCAAACCGCAACTAGTGTAACCCCATATAGCCTAGTTTATGGATCTGAAGTTTTTTTTTCCACTTGAATTATAGGTTCCATTACTCATAGTGGCTCTATCAGAGTTCATCAATGATAAGTAGAATAAGGAAATGCATACCATTGACTTGGATTTGGTGGAAGAGTACCAGTTACAAATGCTTGCTCACATAGAATGATACTAAGAGAGGTAGAAGCAACAACATCATCATGACCCAAGAAAATGAAAGATTAAGGAAGGAGACCTAGTCTGCAAGCTTGTTCATGAACATGAAGATAAGTTCTAAATTAACTAGGAGGGACCTTTCTTGATCATGAAGGCCTATGACAATGGAGCCTTTAGAGTGGTAGAAATGGATGGAAATGAATTGTCCAATTTGGTCAACCATTCCTACATAAAACCTTATCACATCTAACATAGTCTTCTATACAAGTACAAACCAACAATTGATATCAATGGCCTTCATAGCCTATAGCAAGAAAGCCTACATGATCTCTACTTATCTCTTTCTTTATCTTTCTATTTAGCACAATAAATGAACCATGAAAATTTGTAAGTCTCATGCACATTTCATAGATCTTCCCATGTTTCCTTGATAGTGACTAATTATGGCTTGGTTTGTTGGTTATCTTGTGTGGCCCTATGCATTATCTTATAAAAACATGTTTTCTTTATCTTGTTTGCTTGTCCTCTTGGAGTTATGATTGTAGAATGAAGCCTGGGATGTCATTGCAAAGGTGTAACTCATTGTGGCAGCAAGTTACCATGTAACCTTGCATGAGATTAAATTAGCTTATTCTACTATACCAAGAATGGTTGTTTCACATCACTATCATTATCCCTTCTTGAGTGCAACCTCATAGCCTAAGTATAACCCTCCTTTTCCTAAATGTCAATGATGACCTATGTTTGACATTCATGTCTTGTGGCCAAGTGGCATCTCCTTCGTCATGCTCCACCATTAAGTCCATTTAATATAACACATCTCATTCAATAGGAAAACCAAATCAAACCTAGCCTTGGTAATGCAAGCCAATGAAGGTTTTACCCAAAAAAAATATATATATATGTGGAAGTAAATTGCCAAGAAGCTAAAAGGTCAATGAAGATCAAAAGACAAACTAATGACTTCAAAGATAAAAAAGGAGGAGCCTAATGATTAAAGAAGCATTGTAGTGGAGTGTTGGTTCCTCAAAAATATTATTGAGTAACCAACACTTCGAAGCACAAAGCACGAAGGCCACATTGATTAGCCAAAGTATCACTACCATACTATACCTATGATGTCAACATTTGAAATTCATTGATAGCCCTTGTGATCATTTCCTCATGACAAAATATAGCCTTTAGCTTCTATCACCTCACCAGTACCATATCTCATCATCACAAGTGCTGTTTGGTATGGTTTAACAACTACTAAATCAAGTGTCAAGAGGAAATGTTGATGATGAATGGTAGTGGTATTTTGTATTCTTTATCAATGTCTCTTGACTCAATCCTCCAAACATCAACAAAGAGGGCCCAATGAAACACCACCAACAAAAGTCATGTTTGAGCTTTTTAGCATTGTAACCTATACCATTAAACTTGAGGTTGGAATTTTATTGTAAAATGTGAGATTTGTAGCCCATGAGCTGCAATCCTACATACTTGAAATTTTGGGGCTAAAAATTACCTCATAAGTTGTTATAGCCTTACTTCCCAAGTGGAAAAATTCATGTCATGTCTATATTTAAAATTGGAAAGGCTGAAAATGCCTTGGGAACTACCAAATTTTGTGTTTTCATGATTTGTATGTTGGCCATAGCCAAAACTATGCTAGAACTAGCCACACCTAGTGTTGGAGTTGTTGGATTTTTATGTTTCTAACTAGGCTAGTAAGGATGCCATAATTCCAACATGGTTCCACAAGGCAAACATAATTCCAAAAATTTTAGTGAGGATGCCATAATGCTAGCATAGTTCCCAAGGCCAAAGTAGCTGGGTGAAGCCAATGTAGTTTTGATGGCCTAGGTGTATCAAAACTTACTAGAAATAGAAAACTACATTGGAAATGATGGCCTTCCACACTTGAAAATTACATCAATCTATCAACAATCATGAAAGAAATTTGTAGCCTCAAGTGAATAATTGTATGGCCTATAAATAAAAATTTCAAACACATTGGACAGGTTCTTTAGCTTTACAACATTTGCAACCTTAAGCACTTGAACTTTCTAGCATTTTGAGATCTTTTGAGAAAAACTGGAGATTGGCTAAGCATCAGAGACCCTCAGTGTAGTTTCTAGCACCAAAAAATCAAACATAGTTTCCACCATTATTACTCCCAACATAGTAGATCCAAGTTAAGAACTAGCAGGGAGTTTCGGGAATCAGGGCTGGGAAGTACCTGGATCATGCGGCTGACTATAGAACACAACTTTTCATCTTTAACATGCTTTAAGCTTCATCCAAGAAAATCATTGCACATTTGGTCACATAATTTGTACACATTTTACACTTTAAACTTTGAATATTCTATTATTTCAATAAAGTTTATAGTACATTTATTGTGCAAGTTCACCATGATTAATTTTTGTGCTTTCTTTTAAATTGAATCTACATTTTCATTTAAATTACTTACCCTCATTAGCACTCCCTAAGTCCCTAGGTAACTAACAAGACTATCTAGGGTGCCTTGGATTCTCTCTCTCAGAGGTCCTTAGGATCCAGGGTTAAACTGTTCCACGTGGAATTTTTGGTTTTCTAGTAATCAAATTTCTTAGGTATGGTACTTTAGACGTTGCCTACTGTAGTTTAGAAATGTCCTAGATGAAGTTTGAACATTTTATAATGTCTTACAAATTTTCTCCAGAGGTTTTACTACAGTCATTTCACCATAAATTGGGTTTTCTTAGTAAAATTTTATTCAATTTCGAGTTGGAGTTTGATTTTTTTAAACTTGCTAATGCAACATTGGAGCTTCGTTTGTGTTTCCATGCAATTTGTAGTTGAAATTAATTTTAAATATTTTTTTGGAGTTTTTCCTAGTTATGGAAGCTATGCTAATCAATTGTAGTTTTGATGATAATTTCTTTGGCTTTGTTGCCCTATACTAATAGTGTTGGGCATTCTAGATTTTTATTTTGGTTATTATGAAAATTATTTTTGATGCTATGACTAGTGTATGATGCTTTTTGAGGTTACTAGGTTAGCGTATGAAGGTTTTGAGGTTTGTAGCAAGGTTGAATGGTAATGTATGAGCTTTAATATTCATAAAACTCATGTTTTTTTCAATACTACCTTTCTTACATCCTCACAATTCCTAGCATATGGACCCTTTCTTAGATGATTCTACCATTTTGTTTTTGCAAAGTTTTACACATGAGACTTCAACAATGTTAATTTTGACCTACTAATCCTATTATAACTTAGTTTTTGAAACACCTCAAGGAAAATTCATGTTGCGAGATAAAAGCCCATAGCCAAAATATTTTGTCATAATTTCATGAAAATCTAAAGGTAGAAATGATTGCCTTGATTTTGTAAAAAATCTTACATTATGGCCTTGTATTGATAGAACTTTACGTAGTTTTTCAATGTAAAAAATTGAGATGTGCAACCCACACTTTGCAAATCCAATGTATTCTAGCTTGTGAAGGCTAAAAGTGCTCCACAAGTTATAAATACCTTGTATTCTAACTTGTAGAAGTTAAAAGATGCACCAGAAGATAAAAATTCAATGTATTCTATCTTGTGGAATCTACAAATACTTCATAAGTTATAAATATTCACATTTTCATTTGACAAGCTACACATTTCAGCTCCACATGCTATGTAGCATGTGAAGGTAGTGTGTGGAAATTGGGCTTTGATTTCACATGATGAACATTTGAATTCCACATGTTAGGCAATGTGTGATCCCATTGTGTGAGGGTAGGAAACTAGTCCAAATTTTCTTACATGTTGCAATGAAACATTTAGAACAATACAAAAATTTAACAAAAATTTGATAGCAATTTGGCAAAAAATTAGTCAAAATTAAATTAATAAAAAACCAGCATGCATGGCCTATTTAAGCAAAAATTACTAGGTTTTGAAGGAATTTTTGCAACTCTTTGAAAGGTATTTGAAAGTCAAGAGCCACTTCAAGAGAAAATTTTAAAGTGCCAAGACCCTTTTTGAGGGAAATGTGGTGCATTTGGGAAGGATTACAGGACATACGCTACCCACATAGAAGCCTAATTCTCTACATTAGCTTATGAGATAAGGTCATGGAACAATTATAGTTCCATACTTTGTATTCCATAAACCTTGTTCTTCATAGAATTAATATAAATTTTGTAGTGTTTACATACTTTACTTCATTATTTTCTACAACTTATCTTAGTGTAGGCTCTATTATTCATGCATCATTTTCATATTTTTATTCATATATAACATTGGTAACAAACCCCCTAGTCCTCAAGAAATTGGCAAGACTATTTGAGGTACTTTGAGATCCTTCTAAGACCCATGGATCTTTGGGTCAAGCTAATTTGCACAAAAGTATTCAATTCTTCCAATGCTATTTTTTTACATCTTTATAGTTTCTATCACTAAAAAGAGGATCTCTGCCTAAGTTCATCACTAAAATCTACTACAAGAAATTTTCTGTTAGTGTCTACCTTAGCTTGTGAGCTCATCTAATCCAACAAAATTTTGTTTTGTGTTCTTCTAAAATCTAGCATGTGGCCCAAGAATAGAGTTTATTCACAACACTTTTTACATTTATTTTGGATTTTTGTAAAGTCCATCATGTGGCCTGGAAACCTATTTTGTTTATAACAATTTTTACTTTTAATTTTTCAACCATAATATGTAGCGTAACTTCCATTCCCTACACTTTATAATATATAAATTAATTGTTTCTAGTGTAGTACATAATGCTATTATAGCCCCCTACATTACCTTTGAAGTTGTAGTACATACTACAACATTTATTTTCATGATTTGTACTTTGTAATTTTTTGACCATTTTCCTTTTGTACACTAGAAAAACTTGAAACAAAAATTTTAAAAACTTATTACGTTGTTGTTGTAGCATCTTTAACACCTATTCATTCCACATGCAATAGTTTCTATAGGCTATAACTCCATAGGCTATAGCTTCATAGGCTACAACTCTTCCACATGCTACACCTCCATAGGTTGCAGCCTCCTAGGCTAAAACTCTTCCATATGATATAGTTTCATAGGTCATAGCTTCATAATAGGCTAAAACTCTTCCATATGCTACAACTCCAAAGGTTATAGCTTCATAGGGTATAGCCCCTAATAGGTTGTAGCTTCATAGGTTGCAACCCTTTCATATGCTATAGCTTTACAACCTATAGCTTCATAGGTTGCACTCTTCATAGGCTATAGTTTCATAAGCTATAGACTATAACCTCTCCACATACTACAACTTTCACACATTGTGCAGTTTCACATGTTGTGCTTTATACATTGTGAGGCTTACAATATTCTTAAAATAAAAAGATAAATTTTTTTAAAAAAATTAATTAAAATTAAAAATTAATTAAATTAAAATCTTAAAACCTCTACCATACATGGCTAATTATTTGGTCTAACACCTTTTATGCCTCTTCACTACTCCATTGTTTTATGTTGCAACATAGCACACATGGCCTCCATCCAAGAATCCATTTATATCTATGATTCTAAGGATCTAACAATAGCGGAATGTAGGAAATCCCTTCAATGAATGAGACTAGACGCTAAGACACCATCAAATTTGGTCTATATTTCTCAACTACAAATTTTCTTGAGTGTCAACATGAGGCCACTTTCTGCAAATTTTTCTAACTATTGGGACTACGCTCTTCATTGCTCTAGAGTGTAGTTAGCTAAGTGAAGAGACTAGTCATCTCCAACAATTGATTTTCTATAATTTTTGCTAAGTGTTATCATGAGGAAAGAAGCTACAAATTTTTCTAAGTGTTGGGACTATGCTCCCCACTACCCTAGAGCGTAGTTAGCTCAGTAGAGAGTGTAGTCAACACAAATGGCTAGTTTTACAAATTTTTCTAAGTGTCAAGCTAACAGTTGCAAATTTTTCCAAGTGCTAAGACTACGCTCTCCACTACCTAGGAGTGTAGTTGGCATGGAAACTTGGTTTTTGCAAAATTTTCTAACTACTAAGACTAGACTCTCCACTGCCCAAGAGCATAGCCAAACATAGTCTGCATGGAAGCCTAATTTTTGCAAAATTTTCTAAGTGCTAAGACTACAATCTCCATTGCCCAAGAGCGTAGTCAAGTGTAGTTAGCATGGAGTCCTAGTTTTTGCAAAATTTTCTAAGTGTTGAGACTACACTTTCCATTTCACTAGAGTGTAGTCAAGCATAGTTAGCATGAAGGCCTAGTTTGCAAAAATTTTCTAAGTATTGGACTACGCTCTCCTCCAGTCCAAAGCATAGTCATCCAAAACAACATCTAATGGCCTCCACAATGTAGCATTGGCACTTAAATTAGCTCCAACACCTCCAACAAGCATAGTTAGAAAAAATGCACTTTGTTGTACCCCTTTTTGGCCCCAAATTATAAGTATGCTCGACCCCACTAAAGAAAATGGATAGCATAGTCCTAGAGTGTAGTCTCCAAAGTTGCATTTCTTTAGGTACATTGTGGTTTTCTTGGTACACGTATATGCAGTTGGTAGAGAGTCACAATCTTGTAGCCTTGTAGAGTCTAGTAGAGCACAACATAGTGTAATACTGCTTACCTTAGTGGAGAGCGTAGTTGGGTGATAGTGTAGTCCCAATCATCTCATTGCCATGTGGTAGTCTATCTTCATTTCATGCTAACCCTAGGCCTATAAATACCCTAGCCCTC
>MNCI01016526.1:5206-33634 GCA_015680685.1 Gnetum montanum
AGAAAAAGTCTCCATACAAATTTTTTTGGCTAAACATGCAGAATGACCAGCGCTAAAAGCAGATTTCTGTTAAATCTGAATGAAACTTTTAACCTATAACTAAAAAAGTATCTTCATTTGCTGGATTAAGCTTCAGTTTTCTGTCCACTTCTCTCTTTTGTCGCTCTTACTCTTTTGTCAGCGTATTATTTATCTCAATAACTTGGGAAATGAGTTCATACATGCATACTTGTTCTTGGCCACACATAATGCACTAGAATTTTTTAAAGTTCAAAATATATAAAATAAAATTGAAGCTTTATNAAAATTTATGTGTATTTTAATGACCTCGAGATCACGATTAGTTCTTTTAACCTATAATCTATTTGTACAAATATAAAAAAAAACATGTGTGCATTAATCATATACCAAATAATTGAAATATGCTTTAGAATTTATTTAGAAGCAATGCAAGCATTGAAATCTCCATATATAATTACTTTTCTAGTATGGACAAGTTCAGTAATATCATTCCTTAAATATTAAAATGGGCATTCTTTGGATAGTTCTAAACCATCATGAATAGAAAGTGATTCTAGAATAAAGTAATAGAAAGCAAGAAAGATTAGTTACATGTGTTTCTGTCTTGTGTTGTGACTACCCATTGAGATCATTTGAGATACTGTTACAATGTTACAATGAAAAATTGGGATGATTTATTTTTCCTGCCTTTATTAGTGTTCGCTCTATTTTTAAAGTCTATGGTTGTTTTTACATGAAAATGTAATTTCTATCTAATAAATTCTATAAGTTTTTGGACATAATAAAGCTTCAATTTTATTTTATATATTTTGAACTTTAAAAAATTCTAGTGCATTATGTGTGGCCAAGAACAAGTATGCATGTATGAACTCATTTCCCAAGTTATTGAGATAAATAATACGCTGACAAAAGAGTAAGAGCGACAAAAGAGAGAAGTGGACAGAAAACTGAAGCTTAATCCAGCAAATGAAGATACTTTTTTAGTTATAGGTTAAAAGTTTCATTCAGATTTAACAGAAATCTGCTTTTAGCGCTGGTCATTCTGCATGTTTAGCCAAAAAAATTTGTATGGAGACTTTTTCTTTGCTTATAAAACAGAATTTATTTCTTTATATTCGGTTCTTATTTTCTAATCAAAAGATGAGTGTCCTGATTACTGATTTATAAGATTTTGTTAAAAATTATTTACTTGCTGCATTTTAATGCAGAACTTCTTTGGAAATCATGCTCTGCAAAATAAATTTAATATTGAACCCCAAACTTCTTTAATAGCAAAATAACTTCTTTAAAAAAGCTCTGTCCTGAACGCGTCCTCCTGAACTTCAGGAATGTGTGCACGTATCGAGATTGGAGTGTTTTTCCGCCTCGTTTTTGACTTAGAGGATCATGGATGCTGTTGCAGACAGTGGAAATGGGTGTAAAGAAAGATGGATTACAGTACGACAATGAATTTTTGTACCAGTTATACAATTGACTTGTGGTAACAATGAGCCACGCACTTGAGCATATTTCCACGCACGCGCTTGAAAATATTTCCGCAACCTTTCTAATGAGATGACGTATGTATGGTCGTCATCGCTGCCGCCCAAACCGCAGGATTCCTGCTGGAGCAATATATTTCATTATTTTGATGATAATACTCCCGTTCCACAGGGATCCCCTTGAAATCCATCTCTTCAATTTGGGTTGTGTGTTTCCTAACTGTTTCTTTTGTTTTGTAATGGCAGGACAATTTTCCGAGTCTATCCAGGCACACGAAATGAAAAAGTCTCACAGCTTCAGAGGAGTGAGGTTCAGAAAATGGGGACGATGGGCGGCAGAGATCAGAGTGCCAAAGTCCAGAAAGAAAATCTGGCTAGGTTCATTCTCACGTGTAGAGCAGGCTGCCAGGGCTTATGATGCTGCAGCGTATTGTCTTAAAGGACCCGATTCTTATTTTAATTTTCCTGATTCTCCTCCGAACAATATTGAGCCTGTTGTGATAGATTCTGCTGACGCAATTCGTGCTGTCTCTCGCGCTTATGCAATGCAGTTGGATTCAGTTTTCGATCAGAAATAGATGGTCATATTATTTCAGTTGAGCAAACACCTAACAACAACAATAACACTGCTGATGATCAGCTGACAGAACAGAGGATTTTGGGTGACTTTATTGATGATACAATAGTTACTTTGAACGATTATTTCTCTCTCCACCAACCTGATGACCTGCAAGTGCAGTTGAATAATATTATTCAATTTTACTGAATTTCCCAATATCCCAATATTTAAACCCTTGTGCCTGTGTCAATTTTGAATGACAAGATTTTGATCATTAATATTGTAATAGCTTATCCTGCAATAACATTGAAATGCTATCATGTAATGCATAAGATTGAAAGTGATCTCTTGGTTTGGTGGTAAGAGCTTGGCTTAGTCATACAAAATCATTTTTTTATTTACCAAAGTCATATTTTGGTTATCAACATATGTAATACATAAAAACATTAAATGTGTTGCTATTAAAGTCCTGCATTTCCTTTGTTAGTTGTTTCAATTTGTCAGAGCCCAAATTTGGTTCTACCATAAATTGAAAAATTGAATCTAATTGACAAATCGGCAGCCTTTTTTATAAATTTCATCGGGAAAAATCTAAATAAATTAGGGTAACAATCAAATTAAAATAGTAAATACCATAAAAATAAAGCAATTATATCCATCGATATTGGTAGCTGCATTTTTAAAATTTTTTAGCTGCATTTTTAAAATTTTTTCATCTAATAGCTCAGTTTAGTTTTCCTTTAGTATGAGTATCAGTAGTAGTAATAAACAGTACAGTAAACTTTAAAAATTAATAAAAATATAGTATTATAAATTACATTAAATGTCGTTTTAAATTTTGAATGGCTTCCTTGATATATTCCAGATCTTGCAGTTAATGGCAGATTTTTCAAACGATGAATGCTACTATTCCAAGAATAAAAATTGAAAAACTCAAAATGGAGTGGGAATTCTAATCAGACACCGTTGGAAAGAAAAAACCGTTTCAAAAATAAAAATTAAAAATTCCAATTGGAGGGAGAATTCAAAGTAGAGGCAATTAGAAAAGGAAAAAAATTAAGAATTTCAATCTAAGCTATAGAAAAATAAATCTATTGAAAAAATAAAAGTAAAAATATTGACTTGAAGTGAAAATACAAAGCAGTGGGGAACAAAAACATTATCAAAATATATAACTTCCCGGAATCTTAACAGCACCTCACGTTTCATACAAGCATACAAATCCTGCCTGTTTACACCCTGTAAACGTATTCATTAATATGAGCTGTGAGGTTGCAATGAAAGTGCGAATTTGACATTGTTTTAGATTTTAATGTATTATAGACTTTTATATAGAATCTGTTAAATGAGAGGTCATTATTGATAGTGTATGTCTTTATTTATGTATATATCTCAGTACATACGGTATGTAGTACATAGATCAGTAAAGCTTAAGATCATATTTTCTTCCAATGTCCTGTATTAAACATAAGATATTATGGTTATAGATTTATCTGATTTATTGTAAATGTCATAAGACCACATATTAATTGATGTTTCAAAACTTAGGTAATAAGTTTGAAAAGTTTAACAAGGACTAAGTAAAATTTTATTTCACATGAAATTTCATTATTATGACTTAAACATCCGCTGTAAACCTGTCCTTTAAAATTTTCATTAATAATAACTTTATCATCTTATTTTTTATGATAATTATCCCTCTCCAAAGCTCTTAACACGATGTTAATTCAACTTCAAGACATCGGATGGTGCTAAACACCGTTTACGAAACTATCAATGTTTTGCTTCTTAAACAAGGAAGTAGAGGTAGATATACAGTTCGTGTTTTCATCATCCAGATTTCCCGATTCAAGTATTTCAAAAACGTATACAAAACTATGTCTAACAATGTTTCGCTTCTTAAACATGATCCAGATTTCCCGATTCAAGTATTTCAAAAACGAACCCAATCAATGCATGTGTAATAAATAATGCAAGTTTTCCCCATTCCCACTTGTCGGTCACAGGGGAACACACCGGTATTGAAAGGGATCGATGCTGGAAATATTTGGGTATGAACCAATAATATTTAGGCTGCACCATATATTGGTGATCTGGATTTCGAACATGGCGATACCATTCTCGTCCAACCTCAAAAAAGAAACGTGGAATAATCAAACCAACGAAAATTCAAGTCAACAAAGCTGCTTCATTTCATGTCAAGCCAAGCTGGCAAGCTAACATCATGTCAGTCCAGTGGTAACATCAAAACGAAAACTTCCATGAACAAGGGCTCTTGCCCTGTTAATGGCAGGGGTTATCAATGATTTTGTCCATTATTGCAAGACTTTCCTATCTCGGGTTGTTGGGCTGTGATTTTGAATTCCTTTAACCAAAACATGCTTATTTTTCATATTTTTGATGGGATGCTAGTCAAAGAAAGCAATCACCATCCCTTACTATTTGACAACAATCATGAACAAACTATAATATTTTACAAATTACAACAAATTCTCATGATGGTGTGTTACAATCTGAGGGCCTTATCTTTCATATTCTTGATGAGGTGCTAATCAAAGAAAGGTATCTAAATCTCACAATTGCTTACTATTTAAAAAAAAAAAACCATGAACAGACCATAGCATTTTAAAAGTTAAAACAAATTTTCATGAAGACTTGTTTGCTTAGTAGTAGAGTAGTCTTTTCAAAAATATTATTTTTTATTCTTTTTTTCATGAATATTATTTTAATGTTTCATTTTTGGTTGATTCTTTCCAATAACCAAAAGTCTTATTAAAATACACCAACAATACATTAACATCAAAGAAACCTTCCTTCATAAATAAAAGAACTAGATATAAAATATAGTACATCATGATTTCAATTTACGAATAAAAGAAATGGGAAAAAGAAAAGGTTCAATGATTTTGGAGGTGCCAATACTAATTTTTATCCTTGCAATGAATCATATAAAACCTCCCCTCTAAGGTAGGAAAAAGATCAAGCATTGCCCTTTATTAAAAGGTGTCCTTTTAGGTGTTCACTTCCAATAAGGGAATTCCTATAAATTAATATAAACTAAAAAGTAATTTGAATCACAAATGGTAGAAAGTTATAAATCTTCTATATGCAATTAAAGAATAGTACAATAAGCATCCTTCCATACACATAAGGAAGAAAATACAAAATTGATATTATTAGAGTACTTTCTTCTATTACCATGAACTTGAAATAAAAAGTTTATATAAAGATTCAAATTTATCTTGAAAAGGCAAAAGAATTTTATTTCATTTTAGAACATTTTTAAGAGAAAAAGAAATTTTAAAGTTTTTTTTCATAAGAAATTTTTATTATCAATTTTTTAGCCAAAAGTTTCATGTAAAGCTTTTATCTTGTACTTTTCTTCAACTACTAAGATTTAAGGAAGATATTTTTGTCTTTTATTTTTTTCCATATTTTTCAAAGTTGAGAAGCTTTCCTTATTTTGCATTTTTAATAGATAATATTTCCCAACAGTGGCCCATGGTTTGAGTAACATCCTTCAAAAAATAACAAATGAAAAATTTAAGGATGAAAAGCTTGAAAATAAACTTATTATACAACTACAACAATGATTGTGCTAGTAACCATCATATTCCAATTTCAAATAGTTAGTATGGTTTTGTAATTAAGGTTATAATTATTGTTAAATGATGTTAAATAAAAGGTTATTTTATAATTACAAGCATACCTTTGAATGAAACCAATTAGGATTTGACTTGAGCTATTTATGATAATAATGTAGAGGTGACCTGAAAATGAAATTGCATATCTATCAATCATGACTAATGAAAGCTAGAGAAAATGAAATAAGAAAAGACTTGATCATTCTTCTTAGATAGGTCTTCATCTATCCAAGGTAATAGTATTAGATTGCCTCTAAGGAATAGGTGCTAAAGAACATAACACTAAAACATTTAGAACATAATCCAGAAATACTAATTCATTCCTAATTTTAACACTAATAAAGTTTCTTATTTCTATTTTTTTTTTGTTTTTTGCATTTTTTTATTACATTGAATGTATAATGTTGAATGTAGCATATATTTAAATTTTTTATGGCATCCAAAAATTAGATGTCACAAGTGATATTTGAAAAAATTATACTCTAGGAGATCAAGAAATAAAAAATAAAAAATATTAAAGTAAGCAAGGTATCACAAAGGTGAAGTAACTAAACATGGATAATACACATCCTCTTTCAATGGCATTTCTTATTAAATCATGTCTCAACATATAGTTAAGCCTTCACAAGGATGATATTAATAGGTATCAAGATTGAAAATATCTTTACAAAGTGCATTTGATTCACATTGCAGAACTTAAACTTATAAGAGCCAAAGAAATATCAACTTTAAGAAATATGAGTACCTTTGAGAGTAGGTGAAGTAATGAACAAAATTCATTGCCTTTCTTAGATGTTAACATAGTAAGAAAAGAGACTTAGATTTTCCTCCTTAATGATTAGAGATCTCAACATTTCTAATATAATTTCATTTTATACATAGACGAGTCATTTGAATACCATGTTTAAAGTCAATGACTTTGGTAAAAAGACTATCACCAAAGCAAGGAAAAAATTGATTCATTCTTAGATAAATAAAGTAGATGTTCCTTCTTGTATAAATATGGTCTTAGAAATTCAAATAATAATAATTCTCTTTCAAATAAAAAACTCATCAAGATTTCCTAAATCAAAGGTATTTATGAGAAAATAGCTAGAGTTTTAAAAACGAATGATGTTCTTATAGTCTTTAAATCCTATAAAAGATCTCTAATTTTTCATAGTTGTAAAGATAAAAAATATTCTAAATAATATGGTTTTTATAAAATCTCTTATATATGTGGTAAATATTATATTAGTGAAGTTGATAGACCTTTTTCTATTAGATTGAAAGAGCACTTGAAAGACATACAATGTAATAGATCTTTAAAATACCTTTTTTAGAACACATAGAAAATGATAACTACTTTACAAATCATAAATGGTTAATAGGTAATAGTGAAGGTTTTTTGCATAATGGATAATGATGAGTGGTGAGGTACCCCTACACTCAACCATACAAATACGAGCGTTACACATGCGATCCGATCGAACTCCAAGGACTAAGTGCTTACCCACCTTATGAAACACTTAAGGTTAATCAATCATTGTCTTCCTAGACTTACTTGTATTTTCACAATTGTATGGTTAAGTAAGTTTGAGATATATGAACTTTATGTCTTTTATCTTTTTATCGCCTATGCTAAGAGAGGAAAGGGTGAAGAGACTAAGTAACTAACTTTCGCTAACTAAGCTTTAATCGTCCTAGCATCATTATCTATTCCCACTTGGCATACACACCCTAAACCAGTGCAATGCTACTGGGATTAACAAATGCTATTCGTTACTGGGTTACCAAGTGTAGCACACGTGCTCAAAGCGGTCGTACTGAATGCACTTAACTAGGAGAGTTGAGGGTTGAGAGTGATTAATTGTCAAAGAAAGCATTTAAACATTTAACAATAATTAAAGTCCTATTTAGCTTAGTCCATGCACTGCAAGGTTTATCAAAAAAGTCATTTTTATTTTCGTACAAAAATGTCTGCTCATGTACAATTTGCTCGAATAAGGATCCATTCACTTTGAGACTCCTACTGCGGGCACATGCAAATTATTCTATCTCTGGAATGGTAAAACTACCAGAGTTTAGCTAAGGGTCTAGATCTAGATCATGAAACAAGGGAAAGCCTCCTCTTATTTATAGACAAGGCGATGGGCTACGATACTACATACACGATATCGCAGGGGCCGACCCAATATCACAGATGTCATATCACGGCCCATGTGATATCATGTCCCATCATACCCCCATGACTGAATGAACACTTGTCCTCGAGTTCCTTACAAAATATTGGGAAGGTATGGGATTATTGACTTGAATGATACTAATGGTGAATGGGGTGACATGTGAACCGATCATCATTAAAATACATGACAAAATTTAGTGTTCATGACAATCAAGAGTGAACACTATACATAATTGACATCCAGCCTGATTTGGTAGCTGAGAGAGAAGAGAGAAGAGAGAGAGAAAGAAAGAAGTCTACTGCTATGAATGCCAAGATTGCACCTTTCATTGTCCATCCATAAGCATGCCATCAATCTTGTTCCTTGGATAAATGCTTTAGCACCAGTCCATTCCAAGTGTTTCCTCTAGATGCCATCCATTGGTGTATGATTTCCATTTGCACACACAACATAGTCTTATATTAGCAAGGGTAAATGAATCATAATGCAATTGATACCTTGCTTCGGTGTAGGATCCATTGGCTGAGTTGTGATATGGCTAATACAGATTTGAAAATATAATACTGGTGACTACCCGAGGTGTAGGGGTTAAGAGAAAAATTGAAAAAATTGGACTAGGATCCCCATGACTAAGAGCGAACCTTTGGTAGTGATAGAATGGAAAAGGAGAAGGAATAAGAAAGATAAAAAAAAGAAACAACGACAATGTTGATAAAATGGATGTCAAAGATGGAGATGAAAAAAATAAATGGTGATTGCGGAAATGTTTAAGGGAAAGAAATTAATGAATGAACCAAATAGAAATGCTAGTGGATCCTCCCCAAAGTTGGCTCATGCCCTTAATGCCCTGACAATCTCACATTCAAAGAGTCCGTAGGCTCTAGGAATGTCATTTGGAGACAATAGTTAAAGTCTTAACCACAAGAGTTTACCAAAAAGAAAAAAATACGTCAAGCAAAGTATAGACTACTGATACAATTGGTAATGAGGTTATCAATGGAGAAAGAATGATGGAAAGAAGAGAATGGAATGGAGTCTCAAAAACAAGGTGATGTACAGCCCCTTGTGTATTAATGGTTAATGTGACTTAGTAGATCTCATTCCAAATCCAGCCTCAAACCATTCACATCTAGTGACTTCACATTAATATATTTGGCTAATTCATCCACCCAAAGTAACAAGAATACCTTCACAAAAGAGCCACCACCATTCCGACAAAGCAAAAGAGGAGAAAGTAGGAAGCGATAAGGGCTTTAGTTAGAGGAAGATGTTTATTTTAGTTCCATAACCAGTGCTTGTATTTAAAGTGATTATTTTATCTAAGGGATGTGCTTTGAATTCTTACTATTTTTATTTTTGTTTTTTTCTTGTATTTTTGCATGAGAACCACACCATGCAAAGACTTAATATTTTTATTTGGTTAGCTTCCCAATAATGCGGCAACGTCAGAATGGTAAGAAAACTCAAGAAGAAAACATCCAAGCACCCAAGAGAATGGCCAGCACAAGTGCATCAAATCTCTTTGAAGTCACACCCTTTTCAATCCTTGAGTTCTTACTTGGTTTGAGAAATACCCAGCCACCGATTCGTTGATAGTTCTTATTATTGAAAAAAGGGACTGTACAGTTCCAAGCAAAGAGAGACCATAGAATTTTATGGATGCATTGATGATGTGGACTCATTGCCTGTTATATAAAAAGAACCATACCTTAGTATCAACATCATAAGTTAAAGGTAAAAACCAAACATTAGCAATCAATGGAATATAGTTCATACCATCTTTGTAGCACTTATTAAGTGATGAATCAAACAAAGTAATCAAACATACAAAGAAATGAAAAAAGTGTAAACGATATTGTAAAATAAAAATAAGAAAAGTTAAAGAAATTTGTAAAAAAAAAATGTGTAAAACAAAAATGTGTAAAAAAAACCTAAAAAGAAACTGAGGGCTGCAAATGATTAGCATAGGTGGCCATCTCTCCCATGACTGAATTGGAAGGGAGAGATCCAAAATAGTGAGCGATATTGTCCTCTCTAAAATGTGTTATGTGCATAGACCGTTCTAGGTTCATGATGAGCATTGTTTGGTTGATCACTGACTAGTATTCTCCTATCAGAGTACTCATTTGGATTTTCTAAAAGTTTCCAAATTTCCTCAATTGGTGGTTTCAAATTAAGGGTTGGAAGTTGGTGACACTCTTACTCTAGTGCATCTATGCTTTCTTCGTGGGCACAAGTTGGTCCCCTAGTTAGTTCCATGCATATTGGTGGGTTTCTCTCTTAATTAGCTATCAACCACTAGGTGTTCTCTTGTTGTGTGGTTGTTACATACAAGCACTTTTGTATGTTAACTTCCTGGGCACACTAGTTGCATGTAGGAGATGCTAAACATTCTTGTATGCCATCACCCTCTGTATCATTGTATGTGATGCATGGAACCTTCTTCTTCTCAATATTTTCATAAGTGTTTTCCTTAGATATTTCCAAGGAAAGATCATAGATTCCTAGGCATGCATTTATGGTACTTAGCCATGCCCTTCTCATTATTATTGGGAAGTCCCCTTTGTCATTGTTTACTTGGATCACTAGGAAATTAGTTGGGTATGACCAACCACACACATTGGTAACGATGTCCTCCACCAATCCCAAGGGAATAGTGATGGACTAGTCAGCCAGCTCTAATATTACTCTTCTTTAGTGGAGGTAGGTTCTATGCTTTATACATTTCTTGTGATATCAAGTTGTCTTCAGAACCTGAGTCAAGAAGAGCTTTATGTGGTTCATTCCCAAAGACTTAGAGGTAGATTAAGGAACTTCCAGGACTAGAGAATTTCCTAGGAAGGTGGCCCACCTTTATCTAGTCAGTGACGATATGTGTTAACATAACCATATGTGTTGAGCTCTGTTGTTGGTTTGAAGGGAGCTCCGAAGCCTAATTTGATGAAGGAATGTTCTGAGGCTCAACCGCTTGTGGTTGTGAAAGCTTGTTTGGATTGTTGGTTCTGAAGAAAGGTCTTCTTCTTGTACAGTTGTTAGAAGTAGCAACGAGTTGAAGGTTTACTACTCTTTTAGCATTGCATTGCTACAGTTGAGTGGGGAGTTCCCCTTGCATCGCTAGAGCAGGTGGTAGTGGAGCTATCGGTCTAAGAGTTGCAGGTGGATTTGGAGGATGGTATGCGTGTGGTGTGTCTCTCCCAAGAGAAGGATTTCTATAGTACTCCTGAGCTTGGTAGTGACATTGTGGGGTCACGTGACCAACAGAGTCACTTGGAGAGATTGGCTACTGCATGTAATAGCCACATGGATTTGGTTTCCAGTAAGGGTATTGTTGCCTTGGCGATGGCATTCCCCATGACTGTGGGTATTGCCACTACTGGTGTTTCTCCATAGGTTGTGATGGAGTTCCACTTGGATAATACATTAACGATTGGTGAAACTGCCTTGGGTTACCTTGGGGATAAGGTAACCATCAAGGTGCTTGCCATTTGTTAGATTGTGGGTTAAGTGCATATACCCTAGACTCTTTCAAATGTGAGATTATCAGGCAACATCTCTTAGGATGGTCATATTGGCATACCTCATATCCACTGTCATTGTTCGTATCTAAATTCACAACCTCTTCAATGATAGCTAATTCACCCTTACCTTTTTTACGTGAATGGTCCAAATCCCTCTTATTTTTCTTATCATGGTCACTACTTTGCTTCTTAGACTCCTCTACAATTTTTAAAATAGTTTCAAATATACTATCTAAGGAGTCCCACATTTGATATACCTTAGTCGACACTTCTATTGTTAATTTCTAAAGTAGCAAGGTTTTCCTACTCACCAACTCTTCGAGTGGTGACTCATCCTTCTTCTCATAGAATCTCACTTCCCTCTTTTGGAGGGAAGGATCACGGTTATACTTTTCAATGCTTTTTCTCTTACGTAGCTCTCCTTCTTCCTTACCTACTTGCTCCAACAATCTATGAACCTCATGGAACCTAAGTTCAAATAATCTCCCTTGGGCATATGTCCCAAGGGTTCTCCTAGTTTCATGTCTTAGCCCATCTATGAGATGGCGTAGTTGATTCCATTGTGCATAACCATGGCTCAGGAAATGATGTAGCAATGCATAAAATCAGCCCATGACAGTATCCAAGGGTTCATGATTACCCTTCTTCCATCCTTGGATCTACTTTTGCAAGTTGGACACTCGGGAGTATGTCTGATATTTATCATTAAATAGTTCTAGCATTGTACTCCACCTTGGAATGGATTTTGGCTCTAAGGACCGGTACCAGCTTTCCACTTCTTTTATGAGTGTTCTTGGAAACAACTTTAACTTTTGCCACTCATTTTCAATGTTTTGCAAGGGATAGGCATTGTGAAATGCCTGTAAGTGGTTCTACAGATCAACGTTGTATCCCCCCTCAAATTGTGGGATAGTATTCATGTCTAGTCTATTGATCTGGCTATCTTTTTGGTGCCTTGTAGGTATTCTAATAGCCTTCGTGATGTCTAACATGCTTTAGGTTGCAAGTAGGGGTTCATCATGATCATTTCTTTCATGGCATTTGTGATTTCTACATGGTTCCCTACTTTTCCTTCTTCCATGTTGTGATTCCATAGAGTGCCCTTGTCCTCGCTCTCAACTCTCAATTTGCTTACCCTTATCCTCATGATGAGGTTCCTTATGACTACATCCCAATGTTGAAGAAGAGGGTGAATGCGATGATGAAGGGGAAGAGGAAGAAGAACCATTGTCATGATGATGTTTCCTACCTTCCCTTTGGTGATCTCGACCCTGATCATGATGACGATCAGAATGCTCATCCTTATCTTGTGTTTGTGTTTCCTCATTGAACACTTGGTGTTTGTGGGAATTAGAACTAGGGTTGTGTATCGTGGAGCGAAGGTTTTGATACACCACCTCCTCACTATCATTAGGAGGGGGAACATCATTTTGTGGAGAACCTATTAAAATAGTTTCACCACCCTTAATTTATCTTATGATGAGCAAAGAATTATGGAGTTCTTTTCCCTTCAACAATGTGTGGTAACTCTCCTACCATGAGTCTCATTGATGTTGTGCTTCTGTGGGATGGTAGTCCCTTGCATTGTAATCTTATGCAATTTACTCAGGGTATAATTGCAACATGTCTATTCATGCAAGGGCACGAAGGAGCATGTTGGGGGCAGCTCTGTCTGAAGGAAACACTATGTTACCCTCCAAGTCTCTCCAACGAATTTGTTCATCTTGATGGAAAACAAAGGTAAAGTCAGGTATATATTCATCATGATGAGTATATACCACACTAAATTGGTGAGGAACTGGTGGATTTTGGTTATGTGTGTTGTGCTGCTGACTGTCTCTAGTGTTGGTCCTAGGCGGTGAAGTGCTTTTGTGTGGAGAAGAATACATTTTTGTCTTGTTTGGTGTTCTGCTTACCGTTATGTTATATTTTCATTTGATTAACCCAAAGGGTTTGTTTTAGCTCCCAACAATGTAAATGATTTCCTGTGTTCTATGTAGCGCATAAACAACTAAGTCCTTGGTAGTGGTGCCAATGATGAGTGGCGAGGTACCCCTACACTAAACCATACAAATATGAGCATTACATGTGCAATCTGGTCAAACTCCAAGGACTAAGTGCCTATGCGTCTTATGAAACACTTAAGGTTAATCAATCGTTGTCTTCCCAGACTTACTTGTATTGTCACAATTGTATGGTTAAGTAAGTATGAAGTATATGATTTTTATGTCTTTTATCTTTTTATCAGTTATGTTAAGAGAGGAAAGGGTGAAGAGACTCAGTAACTAACTTTTGCTAACTAAGCTTTAATCGTCCTAGCATCAGTATCTGTTCCCACTTTCCGTACACACCCTGAACTAGTGCAACACTACTGGGATTACCAAATGCTATTCATTACTAGGTTACCAAGCATAGCACACGTGCTCGAAGTGGTCGTACTGAATGCACTTAACTAGGAGTTGAGGGTTGAAAGAGATTAATTATCTAAGAAATCATTTAAGCATTTAACATTCATTAAATCCTAATTAGCTTAGTCCATGCACTGCAAGGTTTATCATAAATTTTTTCTTTATTTCCGTACACAAATATGTGCTCAAGTACAATTTGCTCGAATAAAGATCCGTTCACTTTGAGACTCCTGCTATGGGCACATAGAAATTATTCTATCTCTAGAATGGTAAAAATACCAAATTTTAGCTAAGGGTCTTGATCTAGATCAGTAAACAAGGGAAAGCTACCTCTTATTTATAGACAAGGCAACAGGCTGCGATATCACGTACGCGATATTGTAGCCCATGCAATATCATGTCCCATTAGATAAATTTATAGATAGAAGCATTAAAGATAAATTTGAAATTAAAAATAATTCTAATAATAGTAATCGAGATCAAAACTATTTTACCTACTTAGTTTGGTAGCCTATTTTAACATAAATTAAGAAATTTAGAGATATTTTAAAATCCTACTTAATTTAATTTTTTCTCTCCCTAATTGTTTTCCTTTTCCTTTTCCTTTCTAAATAGTATGTAGTATGCTTTATGCTTATTTACAAAGTCATTTTCTTATATGTTAGAATTTATGAGTTCAATTATGACTACTAATGAATCACAAGCGGGTTACATCGACAAGCATGCATTGATGTGTCGATGTAGCATCTGCCTATGCCTATATAAATGAATTGATGTGCCTATGTAGCATCTTGTATGTTAATTCCATGTTCTTAATTAATTATTTCACTTAATTAATAGACATAGGTATGAACACCTCAAGCATAACGTTAACACTTGGTAATCCTAGCAGTGCTATTACTTAGTAACCCAATAGTGTTTTAATGCATTTAGGATGTGTGCAAAAAGTGGGACAAGATACGTATGTTAGGAAGTAGGTTAGAACACTAGATAATTACTTAAGATTAATTCTTAATCAATTACTTTGATCCATGCTTAGGATAATTAGATAAAAATATATAATTAATACAAATCATTTGCCTTGGCTCCACTTAACCATACCCTTGCACTTACACAAGTGTAGCTTGAAATACAATGATCACACCTATAGATCACTATCTTTACCATTGGCATTTGGAGAACTAAAGTCCATGAAATTTGACCAGATCACTAGAGAACACTTCTAATTTGTATGGTTGGGTGTAGGAACTACTCATTTCTCATCATTGGTACCATCACTAGGAACTTTAGTTAACTAATTATGCTACCTAGAAGAGATAGTAAAATTATTCACAAATGTTGTAAAAGGAACTTAACACTAACATCATTAGAAAAAAGTAAAATAATAAAAGCACACTATTTTTCTTAGTCACTGATATCCTTTTCTCTTGCAGGGGAGACTCTCCACCATTGTTCATAGGTGAATCCAATTATGAAAGGTAGGAAGGCCACAAGAATTCCATCCCTTAACAATTCAAGGTTGTCTATATCCATCTAGATTCCTACACACTAGACTTCACCTTCATCCTGCACTAAGATGAGAAACTACAGTGCAGGGACATGGATGGTATCATTATGTTGCCTCTCAACTAATATGTTCCTGTATTGTTGTTGAAAAATCTTATTAGAATAGGCATTATAGGACTCAATGTAGAGTAAAAGATACAAGATCATGCCTATTGAGATTATCATCCAAGAAAAGCATAGAAAAAGAAAGATTGCCAAATGGAAACCTGATATGAGGCCTAGAAAGGAAAATAGTTTCCTACCCACTTTTCATTGCAAACACATAAAGAAGGCAAGGAATTATTTTTAGGGACGTCTAAATACATTCATTCTTCTTCTCTATTTGATGAGGAGAACCTTAACTAGAATCTGCAGTCCACTATCGACAATCCTAGTTTTGGGAAGAATGGAATCCAAGATTAGGGGACCTTGAAAAGGGATAGTGAAGGCACGAATAAGGACAAGCACCAAGAAAAGAAAAAATGTGGTTAATAAGGTAGGAACCAAAGAAGAGGAAGTAGTAGGCACTACTTTTGTGCTAGCTCATCTTCCTCTTTTTTTTCTTCATCCTTATAATCTTCTTTCTCCAACCACAATCAAAGTTGTAGAGGTGATAACAACCATGATGGAGGTAAATGGTGGGATAGTGATGATCATATATCCCACCAAAATGACAAAGAACATGGGCACGAGCAACAAGATGATTATCAAAATAGAGAAAAGAGGAACATCAGAACTTGTCATAGGCATCATGGCCATGATAGGGATCACAGAGATAGCTATGACTATGAAGAGCCCCTATTGGAAACTAGAAACATGATGAAAATTGTAAAGGCTATAAGGATACTAACCAGGCACATGAAGGACAACCAAATCAAATAGTTGGATATGAATAATATAGCCAAGTTTGAAGGGGGATATAATTTGAATTCATAAAATCATTCGAAAGCCTTTTGTGATGCTTGTGCCTTGCAAAACATAGAAAATAAATGGAAAATGTTGAAACTATTCCTAAAGATACTCATCAAAGAGGCTAGAATTTTGTACTAGCCTTTGGAATCAGAATCTATTCAGAGGTGGAGTAAAATGCTTGAACTATTCAATGACAAGTATTAGAATTACTCCAGAGTGTCCAACTTAAGAAGGTAAATCCAAGGATGGAAATAGGGCACTCATGAATCCTTGGATGTAGCCATGAATAGGTGCTACTCCTTGTTACATGAATGCCTAGGTCATGAATATTATCAAAGGGATCAATTGTGCCACATCATAGATGAGCTTCTAACTAAAACAAGGAGGACTCTTAGGGTTTATGTCCAAGGAAGACTTTTAGAGCTAATGGTTCATCAGATCTAAAGGCTCATCAAGAAATGAGAAAGTGTAGAGGAATATGAAAAAAACCTTTATCTTCACAAAAGGAAGGTCCTTTTCTATGACAATGAGGAGGAGGCACCACTTGATGAAGTGGTACAAAGGAAGACCTTGTTGATAGAAAAACATATATCTTTGAAATACAGAGTAAAGTTAATAAAATGTGGAACTTCTTAGATGAAAAATTATAAATTGCTATAAATATTACAAAAGAGAGTAGAGATTATGGAGGTAGTGGTTGTGAATAAATGAAGAAAAAGGAGTGTAAACATGACCATTATAAGGCTAAGTGAAAAGTTGTAATAGTTGAGGAGGTTGCAGATTTTGAGTTAGTTGATGACAAGTATGACATATGCTAGTATTAACATCCTAAGGGATGTTGCCCTATTATTTCACACTTATAGGAATCTAGGGTGTATGCTTTAAATTCCAAATTACCAAACCAACAAGCACCCAGGAGGTTGCGTTATCTATAAGAAAACTACCGACAGTAGTTCCATCACCAAACTTATGAGATGAGTGTAGTGCTACCATAACCTCTTGAGCAATATCAACAATGGAAACACTCATAATCATGGGGGATTCCACCTTCAAGGCAGTAATACCCTTCCCATAACCTAATCCTTATGGGTACTATGTTTAGTAACCCATTTGTTCATGTAACTCTACTAGTCATGCTTCCTTCTAATACCCATACTATCCTCTTGAATATTATAGAGCAGCATCATCAAGAGGGAAGTTTTCATTTTCTTACTTTCCTCATTCTTACTCTTCCACTTCTACACATCCACCTATAATCCCTCTTTTACCTAGCTCATCAATGTAGATGGAGATCCTAGCGCAAGCACAACAAAGAAACTTCATGAGGGATATGAACTTATAGCCAACTCCTCAATAAAGTGCTTCTAATTCTATGCCTTGCAAAAGATTCTTCCTTAGAACCAATAGCCCCACAAAGTTCTCATAGACACCTATGGCTATGAACCCTACTCCTAACTCCTTTGCAATTCCTATCGAACCTCCCTCAAACAAAAACACTCCCTAGTTGTACACCATCATGCTAACCCATGTTGTCACTAATTGGAATAAGGTCAACCATCTTTCAAGGAAGAGATCAAATCCCTGAAGTCCCATTATTTATTTTTAGATTGTCAAAAATGAACCTTGCAAAGATTTTTTGGACATAGGTTCTATAGTTAATTTGATCTTACAAGAAATATACAAAGCTTGGAACCCACCTCCTCTGAAAAAAAGCAATATAAGGTTAGAACTAGCAAGCAAATCCATCATTGTTCCTTTGGAATTGATTGAGTACATTGTGACCACTGTTTGTGGGTGATCATATCCTACTGATTTCTTGGTGATTTATGTGAAGATTGCTAAGGTGGACTTCCCTATTATCATGGGAAGATCATGGTTGAGTACAATTCATGCATAGTTGGGGATTCAAGATATCTCCTTGAAAATTTTCAAGGAGAATGAATTCAAAAAGATTGAGAAAAAGAATGTTTCATGCATCACATATAGAAACATAGGGTGCTAATGCATGAAAAGAATATGGACTATAAAGAGCACATCCCTTAAGGCATGTAGTTAGTGTGTTGATGTCATTGAAATTCAAAGGTGTCTATATGTAGTAGCCAATAAATATGAGGGCATCCAATGGATAATAATAGAAAGAGAGGCTAAATCATCAATGTGCATGGAACCATCCAAGAGTCTCACAAGATCTTACATTGAGAGCATGGATCAACTGGAGTAGATCCATCACCAACTCTATAATAAACATGGAGAAATCAATGGGGGAGAGTTGGAGATCCCTGAGACCTTCAAGTAGAAGCCCCTTAAGATAAAGGCTTTACCAAAAGGCATGAAGTATGTATTCCTAAATAATGGTAAGTCAATCATCATCAATTCCATACTTATGAACAAAAGAAGAAGCTATTGGAAGTTGTGAAAAAATAGCTAACAACCTTTAATTGCTTATATCATGAGTTTAATGGAAGTGATTCAAGGATATGCTAGCATAGAATCTACATAGACTCCTCCATCAAACTAAAAAGGTAATTGTAGACATGCTTGAATTGTAAGCTCAATAAAAATGTCAAGGAGGAGATTGAACAACTCCTTATGGTAGGGTTCATTTATCCCATTGTGGATAGTGAGGTGATTAGTCCACTTTTTATAGTTCCAAAGAAAGGATAGAAGTGGATGGTCTATACTGATTTTAGGGTATTAAACATGGCAACATAGAAAAATCACTATGTAGACTAGGTGTTGGATATAATAGTGGGGGATTGCTATTATAGCTTTTTGGCTAGTTATAATGGCTATAAAAAATTTCATATTGCAATAGAGGGCTAGGCAAAAACAACATTCATAAGTCCTTGGGGAACTTTTGCATACAGGAAGATTGCCTTTGGCTTGTGCAATGCTCCTCCTACTTTCCAATGTTTAGTCCTCAACATCTTCCAATAGTAAATTGGTAGCAAGGTGGAAGTCTTCATGGATGACTTCTCTACATACAAGGCTACTTTTGAGCAAGCCTTGGACTACCTAGAGAAAGTGCTCGAAATATGTGTGAAGACCAACCTAAAGATCAATTGGAAAAAGAGCCATCTAATGTTCTAAGAAGGCATTATCTTGGGGAACCATATTTAAACAAAAAGTATTGAGGTAGACCTAAAAAAAATAAGGGTTATCCAAGAAATTACTAGATAACTAGAGATTGTATAAGATGTGCAATCATTCCTTGGACAAACTAGTTATGATATGTGCTTGAACGAGAATTTCTCAAAGATTGCTACAACATTGGTGAAGATGACAAAGAAAGATGTATCATGTTTTTGGACAAAGGAATGTAGGCATGCATTTCAACACCTTAATTAAAAGCTTGTATGAACTTCCATTCTATGAGCACCTAACTAGTCTAGACCCTTACATATCATGATAGACGCATCTAACAATGCCTTAGGAGTTGTGCTTACATAGTTGGATAATTAGAAACATCTATATTACATCCATTGTGCAAGTAGGAGCATTGTGGGTGCACAACTTAATTACATCATCACTGAAAAAGAACTCATGGTAGTGGTGTATGTTCTAGAGAAATTCAAACAATATGTTCTTTGGATATAAAGTGTTTATACACATTGACCATAGTGCTAGGAGGTTCCTAATGAACAAATAAATGATAATTCTCCATGTCATATGATAGCTAGTGATCTTACAAGAGTTTGATCTAACAATGATGGATAGAAAGGAGACTAAGAATGTGATGACTGATAACCTACCTTGGTTATGATGGGATAACAAGGAGGAGGAGAGCCCACTATCAGACTGGTTTTCTAAGAAACTCCTATTTGCTAGTGTTGTTACTAAAGAAGAACCTTAAAAAATCAACTAGTACAAGGACATCCTATCCTATATACTTACTTAGGATATGCCATAGCAGTGGGATGACAAAAAGAAATAATAGTTTATTCACAAGGCCAAACACTTTATTGATATTAATGATAACCTTTACAAGGTTTGCACGAATGAATTGATATAATGGCATGTCCTTGATGCAGATCAACTTGTCTTCTCTAAGATGAACATGAGGATCCTTTTGGGGGCCACTATGTAGAGAGGCAAATAATCATTATGATCCTCATGGTAGGGTACAATTTGTCTACACTCTTTAGGAATGTACATCACTTTTTCTACTCTTATGACAGATGCCAACGTGATGGGGAGATGACTACTTGTATGAAAGGATCCCAACAATGGATCCAACCATTGGAGCCTTTTGATCTATGAGGAATTGACTTTATGAGACCTATCAAACCCATGTCTAATGAAAAGGCCTATATAATTGTAGCTATTGACTATTGTATGAAATGAACTGAAGCTACAACTGTCATCAACTATAGATCATTTATGATGGCCTGATTTGTACAACAATATGTTGTAAATAGGTTTGATGTTGAAAGGGCACTTATTTCTAATAATGGTAAAAATTTCATGGGTGCCAATTTTTTCAAATCCATGTAACAGTTAGGGTGGAGCATAAATTAATAGCTCCATACCAAAAGAACAAGGAGATAACCAAAATACTAACATGAATAGTTAGTAAACATAGGAGGGACTAGAGCTCTAAACATAACAATTCCCGTTGGGCTTATCATTAAACATGAAAACTTCCTATAGGATACTCTCCCTATGAGATTGTATATGGAAATTTCCCAAAATTTCTTATCGAAGTATTTTTCTATATACTTTTAATTGCATGTGACATAGACTTGGACCTAAGCCTAGAAAAAAAAGAAAGATTGATGAGCCTCAACATGCTAGATGAGAACCGATTAGTGGCCCTATCATCAAATGAAGTGCACAAGGCATAAAATAAATAATGACATAACCTTAGGATTAGAAAATTTAAGTTTCAACTAGGTGCTTAGATGCTCTACTAAAATCCCATGCATATTCCTCAATGAACAAAATTTCAAACACTATGGAAGGGACCTTACATTATTGATGAAATATTTGTTTTTTTTTTTGGATCATGATGATCTACCACCTTGACATTGTAAATAAATAATTATTGGTTAACAATCAATAAATAAAGCCTTTTCATGAAGAACAAGTAACTAGTGGATACAATGCCTCAATAGATGGCCAAGCATGCTTAATCTTTTAGATCTTCCAGTTCCAACTTAGTCATGGGGAGGATGGCCACCCATGCTTAGATTCAAAAAAGTAGCTTCTCAGTTTTTAACTTTTTTTTTACACCATCTTTACTATGTTTTCCATTTTCTTGGGTATGTTATAGTTTTTCTATAATTTACTTTATTTGAATTCCTTCTGACATTTTTTCCTTTTTCTTTATTACCATTAGGACTTGTTGCTAAGGTATAACTACTTATTGATGATGGTTTAAAACTTTATTGATTAATTTATTGCAAAATGAATGGATTTTATTTTAGAATTTTGATGTTTACTAATGGGATATTGATTCTTTTCATGTTAACAGGTAGCAAGTCCATGTCATCCATCACTTTACTCAACTCTATAGTGTTACCTAATTTTGAAAATTTGAGGTTTATTTTTAATAAAAACTTATAACCAATTGGTAACCTTTGTACTTTTTAAACTTAGGATGAATTAAGTGGATAGAAAATTGTGTGACTTCAAAGGGAGTTGTCACTTTTGTACCTACCTATCATTTGACTTACATGAGTATTTTCATGGATTTCTTATAATTCCACTATAGACTAATAAATAAGAAGCAATGTCTTTACATAGTATGGTTTCCACTTGAAAAAAATTGGAATTTAAAGAACACTACTTAGACACAATAATGGGCTACAACAAGCATTGGTTATGGGGTTAGAAAGACATGTTACCCATGCCTAAAGATACCCGTCTAGCATAGGCCCTCATCACTTTCTACTTCTCTTTTCCTCTTCTTTAGGAATTGTGAGTGGTCTGTGGGGATGTTCTTATCTCTTGGAGGATGGAATGATCTAAACTATTGATGCAAAGTCACTAGAAATGTATGTTCTTGATTTAGACTAAGTAAGGAAGTTATTAGATCATAATTAATCACATTTCCAGAAGGTACTTCATGTGATCACCATGGGGAACTCCATTTCATACTCTCGCATCCATCAATTCTTTTCATAAACCACCTTACTACCTCTTTTTATGAATTTTTCAATATGTTCATTTAGTAAATAATTGAAATTATTTAATGACTTCTTTGATGATTTGGTCTGTAATGATCCACAATCATTCATTATCCTTAGCATCCATGGAATCCTTGGTTTGAGGGCATGCAAGGGCATTAAGGGAATGAGCCTTCTATGGGGAGGATCCACTTGCATACTCCTTGGGTGGGATGGTTTTGCTATTAAAACTTTACATTTTTCATTGCAATGCATCTAGCCTTTGCCCTTCTTGGCACATTAAATCTCCTAAAAATCTCCATTTGCAATTTATTCCAAGCCCTCCTCAAGAATTTTCCATTATTCAAGGCTTTTTTGGCTTCCTATAGACTCCAATTTCATAGAATAGCTCCTTTTCTACACTTATTTTTTTATGTGGAAAAATTTTCAGCTTGATGTGTCAACACATTTCCATCAACACAACACAAAAACACTATATAAAGTCATTGACACTTAGCCATTTTTTCACATTATCTCATAAATACCAAAGGAGGTTTTGTAATTTTTAGAGCCCAAAGCCTTCCTGAGTCCATAAAATTCTCACTACTTGTACAAATCATTCTATTCTTCAATCTTACAGCTACTAGAGGTGAGCTTTACTTCATGGGGCCACCAATACTCATATGTTTTTGACAAAAATGTTTTTGAAATTTTTCTAACTTCCATAAGGTTTAACTATAAAATAATATTATAGATCACTAACCCATGTAAGTTAAACCTTACCAACAAGATTTAGTAGTTATTCAAATGAAATAATATTAAAATAATCAATTCACCATAATCACAACTTAGTCTATGTGTAACTAGCCAAGGAGACAAGGTATAAAAGTGACCTAAGTTAGACATTAAAATCTAATCTTTGGTTATGTTGTAGTTAAAAATGGTACTAAGACACAAAACACTATAAGTGGGAGGACTATCCCAACCAAGGGAAAAGTGACTAAGAGGGTGAAGAGGCTAGCATTCACATCAACCCCAAGAAGAAGTAGCTGAAACGTATGCCACATGATCTCTTTAGAAGAAGCTTAAGATGAAATCTATTTGCCAAATTTCCATAACTAAAACTAGTCAGCCACAGTTAGATGAGGTGCCTGGGCCTAGACCAAATTTTGAGGTCACCTTAAATAAGGCTTGATTAAGATAAATTGGCACTAAGGAGGTCAAAGGTTTAGTTCTTTAAGATATTATATTTGATCCCTTTCTGGACATGGCACCAGAAGAGGTGAAAACCCAACTACAAATATCTTCCATGTGGGCTATCCTTACTTCCAATGGGGAGTGGTATATGGAAGAGATGTACATCTTCTAGAACAATAGGAAAGTAGATGTCATGGTCAAGATCATGAACATTAGTGGTCCTATTCAATAAAGGTAATTTTAGAGGTCCTTGAGTTGCCTAATACTAGGGCAAACTTGGTAGAGATTTCAATGTAGGCAAACCCATAAGTCATGAAATAATGGATCCAATGGTGAAATAGAGTGAGCTGTAGAGAGTATGGTGCAATCACCAAGGTAAAAAGGAAATATTTCAAAATTTTAGCTTATCACCTCAACCCAATGATGAGGTCAAGCAAAAGCATAGCCTTTTCTACCAAGGTGTGTACTATTCTAAGCAATAAATTCTTAGTGAACCTTCGATAGCTCATAATCATAGAGATTAAGAAAAAGACCAAAGAGAATAAGAATGGAAGGAAGAAAATCCATTTTTTGTGCCTCATTAGAAAATTATGCAAAAGGGAAGGCATAGTCTATTATGCCAATGATACACTTTTTCATGCTCTTACTGCATCTTGATTGGAGATGATGAAGGACAAAGTGCCTACCAACCTAGAAGAAGAGGTGTAGCCACCACCACCACCACCAACTCAAGAAATAATATTGGAGGCTCGTGCTTTGATTTAGGGCATGAAGAAGCTTCATGAGCATTTCCTACAATAGTTGTATGCATGGCTAAGTGGTGGGAAACTTTCAGTCTACCTGCTAGCTTTAAGCCATCTAAATGAAATAACTTGAATCATAAGCTAGTTGGATAAGACTACGTCATTTTTTTTAAAAAAATGGATGTAGGTGCTCATGAGATAATATTTGAGTGCTTAGGAGTTGACTATGTTCATCCTAGGGTAAAATAAATTCCTAGAGATCTTTGGGAATGCTGGTGCTTTTTTAGTGCACTTGGAGGAGGACGAGGAAGCAACTATCTTGGTGATGCAACAACATGGATAGGAAATAATAGTAGAGGTGGTGGCTATCCATGTGGTAGAGGCCCTAAATGCTCCTCTAGCTACTATGCTAGACATTGCTATACTTAGAGACATGTAGACATCCATAAGAGGAAGTGGGAGGCTAAGTGCATCCTAGAATGAGGAGGTGCTAGATTGACTGGTGAGGACTGAACAATTGCTTCTAGAGATTGAAAAAACTGCTTCTAGACATATTTGATCTCCTAAAAAACATCATCACTACCCAGTCAAAGTGGTTGAAAGCTAAGGGTAAGCTCGTCATCGCAAATGCCCAACTTAAGGTAGCCACATCCAAAAATAAATGATTGATTTCAGAGGTCATGGAATAGACAGCCTAATTAGCTAATCCCACCGTTCTTAGCTAAATAGTAATAAGGGATAAACCTTTCTTCTAGCTTCAAAGAAAATTAAAAAAAGGCTGAGAATGCAAAGGAGATGATGGTCTTTGATGCATCTGTATTGGAGGCATTGGCCTACAACACTAAGAAAGTATTATTACAAGTCCATAAAGAGAATCTAGTTCTAACCAAAGATAATCATCACCTATGAAATGTTGAGGTAGAAAAATATGAAATGGTGAAATTTATATGATATTAGTAGGAGACGCTTGCCAAGGTGAACCTAAATTATGAGGAGGCTAGGTGCTAAGAATCAAAGTTTCTGAATGAAAGAAGTTCATGTGTTTTGCCAAAAATTGATCATTGAGAGAGCCTCCTAGAAGCATGGGGTCCTAAAATTTGAATGAGTCAAAAATCACTACAAGGACCATGTTGGAATTCTCAAGGAAGTTAAAAGGAAAGAAATCCAACTAGTGAAGGCAAAGATGAATGAGTCTCTTCAAGAACACCAATAAAGAGGTGATGTGTGGCAAACCATCTTTGGTTGGTTAAATGCCTATAACAAAGTTGAAATATGCCTAAAGGAGTTGCAGATTGAGTAGATGATTGAATACATGAAGTTATCCAACCTTTGATATGCAAACTTTGCAATGTTGACTACTAGAAAGTTGTGGTTAGAACTAGAGAAGAAAGTGGTCAACTCACACCTCCTATATGAGGTAGAGTTCAAGCATCACAAAGACATGAAACAAAAGCTAGAAATATCTAATGTTAATCTTGAAATTCTTTGAATCTACTTCATAGATCAATGGTTAGTAGTGAAGAACTTGGCTGAAAGAATGAGTGATTACTAGAAGCTACAAAATATTTTTAGGACATTTGACATCAAATGTAAATAGTTTGCTACTTTTTTCATAAATTTCAATGTGTTATTCCCAACCATGCCCTATCCATGGGATGTTCCCATGCTAGCTCACACTGATAATTCCACATGAACTATATACAATCACTAGAGTAAGGAGGAGAAGATGAAGGAACTACTGGATGCCTTCTGTCTTTCACCAGAAGTAGAAACTACATCAAGAGAGCTGCAACAATCACCTTAGCCTCAATTACCACCACCATAGGCACTGGAGGCTACAAAAGGTCAATTAGCATCCTAGGAACCTTCACCTCTTAGCACTATTTAATCTTCTCTTTATCTTTGATCATCATAGGATTTCTAAGCTATCCATTTTGTAAGGGTGTTTAATTTTGTTCTCTTGAACACTAGTGTTTGTAATCATTGTAAATTTGTATAATTAGGCACTTAGAGTAGTTAGTGAATCAGTTAGTCTATGGTTCCATACGTTCCAAATTTTGTAAGAATCTTGATCCTAATCTTGTTCACTCAAGGATGAGTTTTCACTTAGTTGTGGAGGAATGATCAATTGTAAGTGCACTACATCGATGGACATGCATTGATGCATTTGCATGGATGTAGCGTTTGACTATGCCTTTATAAATGTGCATACCCACTGCATCTATGACATTAGTTAGTCAATAGCTTGGCTTAGTTCTTACATTTTCTTCCAACTAAAGATAGAATAATTTGTAACTGGCCATAATAGGAGTCAAGGATTATATGGATCATTATTTGAGCACCAATATACCTAGACACATTGATGTGATGGCACTAAAGATGAGATTCTTGATCTACCTTGTAACACTTGGAAATAGGTTAATGTTTTACTTTATGAAATTTACTATTCTTTCATGTTACTTCAATGTTCTTAATTAATTATTTCTTTTAATTAACACACATAAGTATGAGTGCCTCGAGCCTAACATTAACACTTGGTTCTCCTAGTAGTATTATCACTTGGTAATCTAGTAGCATTGTAACACATTCAAGATGTGTGTGGAAGGTGGGACTGAATACTTATGTTTGGAAATAGGCTAGCATACTAGATAATTAGTTAGATTAATTCTTAATTAATTAATTTATTCCATAGTTAGGATTATTAGATAAAAATACATAATTAATAGAAATCATGTGCCTTGGCTCTGCTTAACCATAGTCTTACACTTAGATAAGTGTGGCTAGGAAGACAATAATCATGCCTAGATATCACTATCTTTGCTATTGGAATTTGGAGAACTAAAGTCCATAGAATTCGACTGGATCACTAGTGAATGCTTGTAATTCATATTGTTTGGCAAAGGGAGTACTCGTCACTCATCAATTACTATATTAGTATACTTTTAGTTTTTATTTTCCTCTTCATTTTTCTAAGAAAGTATAATTAAATAATTATGAAGATTTAATTATTAAGATATTATTTTCATAATATGAAAGAAAGAAAATTTCTTGAATCTATAATCAATTTTATTTGTTTTAAATATCACATTAAATAAAAAATATTTCTACATGAACATAAGGATAAAATACTTAATGTGTTTAGGATTAATAAAACTAACAAAGTACCCAAGTCCTACCAAGAAAACACACATACAAACTATCTACCTTCAAATAAAATAATTAAAAAAAATAGCCTTACATCTTAATAATCTAAAAGTTAGCAACTTGATAAGTTAGTGTTTGGGAAATGTTGGACTCTAAAAAATATTCATATGAAGTACAAATTTCAAAATACATCACATGCTTGACACTAAGTAGAAAGTATTAAAAATAACATGAAAAATAACATTCCAATCCTAGAAATGTCTACTTATATCTATAATCTTCTAATTTTTTCCTTAAAAAACCAAGTGAAGAAAATTAATTATTAGTAGTAAATCAATAGTGATAAGTAATTCATGTTGTTATCTTATTATATTAATACGTAAGAGGTTGTTATTTTAAATCACACTTAAGACATTGTTATATTTTTAATAAATTTTTAAAAGTATCGTGTTAGGTATATTTCTTAAGGTGTACCTTTAATTATTATTTTGGGTTACAACACCCCTTAATTATTAGTAGAAAGGATATCTCAAGTCCTAACAACATGTACATGACTTTTAAGATTAACTGTTAAACTTAAATTAGTAAGATTCAAGGTAGTAGTAGCAAGATATTATAAAGTATCAATATTTGTTAGGGTGATTTTTCCATAATATTTGAACATTAAATAATAATGGATGAATTTTTAATCTCTTCTTTTTTACACTAATTAGTGCTATGTGCTATGAATTGTAAGAAACATATGAGGTAGAATCCCTAAGCTTAGTTTCAAAAGGCTTAGTAGAGTTAGATGAAGATGGAAATTTACATCCATATCTATGTTCCATCCATGCATTAAGAAAAATTTCATTTTTGGAATTTTTATCCTTGATGATCATTGCATCGAATGTACTATGTAGTAGTTTGTAACATCCTTGTGTTTTGAACGTAAAATCTTAGGTTGGTTATTTATTTTCCTTATGCTTAGTTTTTGAGAATAAGGTT
>MNCI01016526.1:33902-50954 GCA_015680685.1 Gnetum montanum
AAATATCTTGAAGATTTTTAAAATTGGACCTATTCTTTTTTGGCAAAGCTATGCTCTCATCTGATCTCTCAAGGTATAAAAAACATTCCTTCTTTCATTACTTGTTTTGGAAATCTCAATATTTTACAAAGTTAACTTCTTAATTATTTTTCTTTTACTATTCTAAGCCTTGTTCATTGTTGTTATTTTCATAAATTATCCTATTCTACATTTATGCCTTCTCTTTCTATCATTTTCAACATCTTACATCATCTTCCTATGGTAGTCATGGAATTTCAATATGTTATGTGAAGAAAAATGACATGGGTGAAATATAATGAAAATGAAAACATCTAATGACAATGGATGGCAAACATTTTCGGTATGTATAAATATATTTAAGGTATCAGAAGTGAGGGAAATAATAATTAGGCTACTAATATTGGCTATTTAGTCAAGCTAGTTGACTTTGGGGTTGGCCTATCAACATAAAAGTAATGTGGATAATATCAATAGGGTTCATTGAGTTATGTAATTTGCAATAGGAAAACTAGTACAAGAATGGTTGGTTATTTATGTAGGTTGACCTTAAAGTTGGTCCTCAAGCTAGTGGCAAATGTAGTAAGTATCAAACCTTATTTAGGATGGTAGTGAGAAGCTAGGACCTAGGGTAGCTATAGGGTTTATACTAGTCATAAACATAATCCAACTATTAGATATTCATGAAGGCTAGTCTAGAGAGGTGAGGTTTATAACCAAAAAGCCTTGATGGCTAATTTAAGTTAGTATTAGCCTTATAATTATTCTAATGTCTAATGTTAAAAACCTCAATGGAAATCCACAACTAGATAAATTTATGGAATATGGTAGATTAATATATTAATGATAATTATTAACAGTTTTGATTAATCATTTAGTTAATTGGTTTTACTATTGGTTCTAAGAGTGTGCTTTGTAACATAGGACCAATCTTCCAATTTTATTCTAGGTAATACCAAGTTCATTTCTTCTATTATAAAGGTGCTCTAACCTTCCTTCATGTGTTTTATATAGATTGTAGCTGTAGGATTAGATGAATATTCTAGTTGATGGTGTAGACAGTAAATTAGAATGCATAGAAAAAGTGATGGTGTGATATAGATAAAGAATTCAAACATTATTGTATATTTAGAATAATGCTATGGATATTTAAAATGTCCCATATGGTTATCTATTGTATCTCTCATAACTTTTTATATAAATTATTTTTATTTAAGAGGTTGATGTAACATTTCATGGATATTTTAAAGTGATTATTTTTAAAAGCTTATTCAAGCCTACTTATTGCATTATAAGTTTTCATATTTAATGTATAAATATTTCTAATAGTCATTGATTTTAGATGCTAATTATTTCATATAGATTATATCAATTTAAAAGTAGTATGTTCATGGCCCATAAGTAATTCCATGTATTTATCTATAGTAAATTTTAGGGTGTGACATAGTGATCACTAATTAAATATCTAATATCCTTAAAAAAAAGTTCTAAATAAGATATGAAAAGATTATGAGTATAAAAAGTAGAAGGAATACCTTAAAAAAGTACTAGACTTTATGGATGTTAAAATAATATAATTTAATAAACAAAGAGATTAAAAATGATATTTATATTTTATTTCCTAGAAAAGTCTAGGAAAAGTATCTCTCCAAGTAATCGCTAAAATAGACTAATCTTCTACACTAATGTCTATTTGAGTAAAATGAATTAGGATCTAGCACATTTCTAATAGAAGGATGATAGTGGTATGGGAATATTCTTCTAAGATCAAAATCAACTCATTAATTTTTTATTAAATTAGTTGTTACATGACAATCCATACATTCAAAATTCCAATGCTTTTCACTACATAACAAACTCCAATAAATTTTAAAAAACTCTATATAAATGTAAAGGGGCTTCCAAAGTTTACTACAAAGTTTAGGCACCTATGTTTCATAGAACTTAATGGATGTACATCTTTGGAAATAATTTTAGATAGCTTTGTCCTATTGACAAAATTGAAGGATTTGCAACTAAATGAATGCAATGCTTTGAAATTATTCTTAGAAACTTAACCATTGGAAATTTAAAAACTTTATATTGTTTCTTAGATTGTTGGCATGACATTAAGATACCAGCACTAGAAATTCAACCTTTAATAATAGAGACTTCAAAAAATGTAGAATTAAAATTACAAAGAAGATATACATCAATTTTTAGATCGTTCAACTACCTCATTAACTCCAAAACCAACATTAAATAATTTTAATTATGAGCTTAAAACTAATCATCCATTCTACACAGTTACAAGCTTTAACTTTTGCACAATGACATAGAAAATTCTATAGTCTATTTAGACATAGGGATGGATACTCAACTATTACAAATACGGAAGAGGATCAAAAGGAAAACCAAAGTTTGAGAGGACAATGCAGTTAACATAAGAAGGAAAGAGAGAGTAAGGAATAAAAAATTTCTACAGTTCTTTCCAAGCCATCCAAATCACCATTTTAGTTATCGTACTTTAATTTATAATATGAATTTCTATAATTCTTTAATTTATAGTAGGACCTTCTTTCTATTATAGAGAATGAAGTTCTGAAGTTAATATTTATTGTAGTATAAGGCTTAATTACTATAGAGTGGACATAGACAATGATGTTTATAGAAATATTCATACTTTTAACAAGATTTGAAAATGCTAAAACTTAGGATTATGTGATGTTGGACATGCAAAAAATGTGTAAATGTTCTAACGTTTTAAATGTTATAGGTCTTGGACTACAAGATGACTAGAAGAAGGAGAGTGAGCTAGGCATGAGTTGTAGAAGATCATGGTTATCACCACAAGGGGGATACTAGAGGATCATAAGATACTTTATACCTTTTCTTCCTAACCATTATTGGACTATGATTTGAACATACATCATACAAGATTAGCATGAGATGGGCATGACATTAGGACGACTAGTTAAAATAGACACTAAAACTAATTTCAACTGACTTCAAGTTATTCTTAGTCATAGTGGACTAGTACTAAACTTATAGTAAAATGGAAATAGAAGAAATAAGTTTAGATTTAAAATTTAGGAAATCAAATCTTAACAATTACATCTAAAACTTTGAGGAAAGACCTTTTATAAGTAGATTTAGCATTTAAGACTTCTAATTTGAAGAAAGAAATGCATGAAGCATACATTTGACCTTAAATTTTACATAAATCTCTTAAATCCTTTAATCACAACTTCTTAAACATGAAATCTACATGAAAAATAAATGAAAAATCTGTAAATGACTTACAAAAGCTTGGAAAAAGCTCACTCACAAAGAGATATGAGCTTAAGCATAAAATAAACTTGAAGCCTTCATATTTTCACATGAAACAAAGGATAAATTACATGAATCCATTTGATTGAAACATCAAAAAACTTCTATCATTTTCATTTACTTGAAATAAACATAAGAGAACATGAAAAATTTCAAAACTTTGAAAGAATCTAAAACTTGAGAGCATATAAGAGAAACATGTGAAAATGCATGAAATATGAAAGATTATGTAAGAAATGCTTGTGAGAACTTAGGAGAAGAACCCATGAAGGAGCAGTTGACTCCTAAAATTGAAGAAAAGATATGATATAGAAATCTAAGAGAAAAGAAGGAAAAGCTAGGAGAGCTTCCCCAAGCGCATAAGGTTTGTACAAGAACATTGAAGAATTGAATGAATAAAGAGATTCTATCCTTTTCAACTCATAATGAAAGGTATGTTACAATGGGAGGGATTCATCACTATTTATATCTTTTTGTGATGGATTTTTTTATCTTAGAGCCTAGGCCACACATGAAGGCTCCTGACCCTTTTCTAATTTTCTAGTAATTTTCTCAATTCCTAACCTTCCAAGAATATAAGACACTTATAGCTTGTAATATATCAAAGTAAACATACAACTATGAAAAGAAACACTACCACTACTTCCTACTCTACTCAACATCAAAGAAAATGAAGATGGAGAAGCTAAAAGGTGCATATTCGTACTATTTCTAACACATCCTTCTTTAGGGCACAATGTTTAAGAATTGTGGCATTAGAGCCTTAGGTATCTTCCTTGATTATTTCTTCAATCTTTAAGATATTAGTGATCTTTAATAGATAGTCTAATTTTTAGGTTTAAAATGCCTTTTCATGGATGTCAACAAATTAATCTTGTGTAGGCATATATTTGGGTAAGATGTTTTCCTCCACTTCTTACTTGATGAAGTTTTACTTTATGTTAATATGATTAGATTTCTTGTGGAGGACATGCTTCTTTAAAAATTAAATTATTGAAGTATTGTTCATCATGAGTCAATGGTTGAAATGAATTTAAAGAGTAATTAACAAAAGAGATTCTTAGCTTACAAGATGTGTTTAATGTAATCTTTCATTGCAATGAATTCAGCCTCACATGAAGATAAATCTATGAAAATTTGGTTGTTCCTATTCCACCAAATAGATTTGGCCCATGAAAGATGATAAAATATAATCTAGAATCCATCTCTTGGAGATCTTCTCCCCAATCAACATCATAGAAAAACATGGAAGTTATCATCTCCTTTAACGAATTTTATGAAAAAATCTATGGTACATTTTACCTCTTTCAAGGCATGCTTGAGATCATTCATGTGCTTTAGTCTAGGTTGTTGAATAAATATTAAAATATATGATGTGAAAAACTCAATATCAAGACTTGAGTGATAAAGAGATCTCAAGGATCCTATCATAATTCTATAGAAATAAGCTTCAACTAAGGGACTTTCAACTTTCACTTGGATCTTAAGATTTTTAGGGAGTGGAGTAGTGGCTATTCTAGAATTTTTATAGGCCATATTTTTCTATGATTCCTTCAACATATTTAGTTTGATGCCTCTCCAATGCATTCTCCTCTTGCTCTACTTGGATTCTTAGAAAGTATCTTTTAATCTTGGATCCTTCATTTGAAATTCATCTTTGATGTCTTTTCTAAAGTCTAAAAATAATTTTTAAAACTTGATAGGAAGACCAAGTTTTTACCATAAAAAGCTATTAATATTACATTAGGTCCTACATGTTTAAAGTAGAGAGTAGGCTTAAACATATAACTTTTATACCCACTTTAAAGAAGGAAATCATCGATTCTATGGAACCAAGCTCTTGGAGCTTGCTTAAGTCCATAGAGAGTATTATTGAGCTTGAAAACTTTATCTTATTAGCCTTGAATTTTAAACCTTCTACTTAGAAAATCTATACTTCTTTTTCTAATACATCATTGAGGAAAGCTAAGTTGACATTTATTTAATACATTTTGATCTTGAGATGAGTAGCTAAGGATATCATTAATTTAGTTATTTCAAAGCTTGAAATAACAGAAATGATTTCTCTATAATTAGTGTGATTATTTTGCTTGAAGCTCATTTATATGAACCTTGGATTATGAATAGAAATGTTGTCTTATTCATCAAATTTAGTTTTAAAAATATACTTGGTATCAATGACCATGAATAGAGATGCTATCTTTCCTTTTGGTTTATTGACTAAGGACCATGTGTTGTTATTCATTATTACATATTAATTTTTTTTTATTACACCCTTACATACATACTTTAATTTTAAGATTTTCTTTAATAATTGATAATTCATTATTTATGCTTGAGTAGGCAACATTAGATCTTTCTTGGCTTTTTTTGTATCTTCTTCAAAAGTTATTATCAAGAATTTGTAATGTGGGGTGAATCTTCTCCACCTATGGTCTTAGTTTGAAGCTTATTTTTTGTTCTTTTTGTCTTCTTCATGACTATAAAATGAATCAAACCCTAAGGTTTCCTCATGAAATATTACACTTCTTAATACATGTGACTTCTTATAACTAGATCAAAATACGTGTACCCACTACTCTTGGAATCATATCCAAGAAAGACATAGCTCCTACCTCTATCATCTAGCTTCTTCATAAGAGCCTTGGGGATTTTTACATAGTATACATAGCCAAAGACTTTGAGGTGGAAGAGATTTGACATCTCTCTAAAAAATAATTTATATGAAATCTTGTCACCTTGAAAGATGTGATAATACTATTAAGGATGTAAGTGGTCATGTAAACTACCTCACTCTAATAAGAATTAGGAAGAGAAGCTTGCTTCAACAAACATTGACATATTTCTTAGATTATACCATTATTTCTCTTAGTCACTCTATTACTTTGTGGTTAATATCGACATGTAGTTTGGTTTGAGATGCCATGATTTTTACCAAATTCATCACAAAGTTCATTTACAAGTTCACCTCAATCAAATCTTATAGATTTGATCTCGAACTAAGCCTATTCTTCACCAATTTCCCTAAATTTCCAAAGACCTCAAATACTTCATCTTTGGAATAAAATACGTATTTCCTATTTTCTAATAAGACTTTCAATATGCTTCCCACAATCCCACCCAATGCACAAGTTTTGATGTAAAGCTTCACCCACCTTTTGTAACATTTTAGATATTTTTCTTCTAAAAATTGAATTTTACATATGCACATACTGTAACTTTAGTGTTTTTCAATCCAAAGATCATGAGTGGCTTAACAATTAGGTCCACATTGAAAAATTTACAAACTTGAGTAGAGTCCTTGGGATGAATTTTATCTTTAATCATTATTTTTATAGAGAAATCACAATACCTTTCCATAACCTGACATAACACAACCTAGAAATTGTTTCTAGTTGAACCTTATAACTATTTAAATACCATCATTTTAATTGATTCAAGTACAATTTATAGAGCAATTACATTGATATTAATTTTTTGAAGCTATTTTTAAGGATTCATAAGATTGTGGTTGGTATTTTCAAAGAATGAAATGGTGGAGAAAATAGAATATCTCTTAGGAGGATGTACAAAAAAATTCTAATCATATTCACCAGGTAGTCCATAGGAATTTTTAAACATAGATACAGTCTAATGTAGAAGTTAATAAACAATTTTACCTACATCATGTAATAAATGTAAAAAAATAGATGTCAAAGGTCACCATCTCATAGCTGCTATTCTAATGATTAAGTCATACAATACATAATATGGGATTATCTCCAAATATGACAATACTATTACTAATCCTTATTTAAGTTTCCATTATCTAAAAATTGAATATCTAATATCTAAGATGGATTCAAGTCCTCTAAGAAGAAAAATGTATATTCGAAGGTTGTACACGTCATGAGTCCTTGAAGATGAGTTACGTATATTTGTTTTATGTGATGTAACTACCCATTTAAGATATTATGATACTATTATAGTAAAAACCATGTATGCTTTGTTTTTATTACCTTATTGATGCTTAGTCAAAGTATATTTTTATTTTTCATGAAAATGTAATTTATATTGAATAGATCTTATAGGTTTTCAAAGGTAATAAATCTTCAATTTTAATTCCAATTAACTTATTTTATAATAATAAAAATATTTAAAATTTTACTTATTTTCTTATTTACACTATTTATTTTACTGTTTCACTTGTTTTTGGGACATTGAGACATGGAGATGTTGGGACATGTTCCTAAATGCATTTGGGGATGTCATGATTTTTTAAGAACATCATGGGGACACAATGAAAAAGTGAGAATGAATAGTTATACTTAAGATATTCATGTTTCATGATATTAAAATTTATGAATAAGTTTATTATTCTTGAGATATTTAAAAAATTGGTGATGTCATTTGGATATAAAATCATTTTGATGATATTCTAGACTAAAACAAAGAGTTATTATTGGTATTTGTATTGCATTTTGAATGCCAAAATATATTAGAAGTTCCATTTGCATCCTAAAACATTTAAGGATGTGTACTAGTCCATAGGACTTCCCAAAAAGGGATTTTTATTACAAGGATACATCCTATTAATACTAATTTATTTTAAAGTCAAATAATTCTTATTGATATCTTTTAGACTTTTTATATCTTTTTAATAATAATTCACATTAAAAAACATATTTTATGCTAAAATCATATCAAAACACCTAAACATCCTAGAAAAGGTGTTAAATTTCAATCATGATATTCACCACCAAATCATCATTACTTAAAAAAAACCCTTAAACTCATCATAATGGGATCATCATCATAATTCATGAATAGTAGATACTCTAGATGATGGGTGGCCTAGGCCAATTGCAAGAAAAATTTACATCTGTTCTCTTTAGGGCATAAAAAACCTATGTATGTGAAATTTGAAATAATGTTATGAATGATCATCCCTCTTGCCATGTCCATCCTTGAATTTGCATCCATGATGCCCATCCCTTCTTTTAATGCCTAAATCCAATGAAAACCCAAATGTGAAAAATGAAAATTTTTCCCACTGTGGCACCTATTTCGTCCTCTAGTCTAGTAGTATGGCATTTTGGCCTGGTGGCCCAATCTCTCCTTATGCCTCCTGAGGCCTCAACATCATTGGCCTAGTGCCCAAATCCACTACTATTCATGATTGTTTCCCATGTAAGTATTTAAAACAAAATTTTAATTTCTTAAATGTTATTTTGCTATTGATTAATAATTAATATTTTACGACATGATTCACCATTCCTTGGGATGTCTTGTATTTCATTTTTTTATCTTATGAGAAAATTGTTTTTTATTATTTTTTGACTATCAATGTGAGCCAATGTGACCTGTAGGAGGAAATATAGTTTAATACAAGTACGAGTAAGTTGTAGGACTCCTACATTTGAAATATACTAGTGTGAAGTCATACATTGTGTAGGACATCACATTTATCATTTCAACCATGCGATGTAATGAGGGATGGAGTCCATTGCACTTGTATATTTTAGAGGTGCAACGGCTTGTGCAAAGCACCTTACACAAAATTTAGTTATGTGATGTGTTGCATGATGCATGAGAGCGTAGTATGTGTGTACTACTAGTTGCAAGGACATGTGGGTCACAAGCTCTCTCAATTTACTGAATGTTAGTTACAAACATAATTTCCTATTAATATTATTTATGCTATCACTGCTCAATTTTTAATTGATTATGATGTGTTAGTAAATATTATGAATGCTACCATCATTCTCCATTTATATTAATTTCATTACAAGATTAGTATAGAGGGCTATTATTCTAATTACATTTTCTTTATCATTGGGGGACATTGTTCAAGTTGTGTTTGAACATAGAGCTTGTAAAAATGATGGGGATTAGAAAAAGGAATCTTCAATGTAAGTACTTGTTGTGCTTTATATGAAATAATCTTTGAATTAATATTCACTTTATTTTGTTTATTGGTAGGAATTGTTGCTATTGGCATTATCTTTGAATGTAATATGCAATCAATTCTAGACTTGCTAGAAATGTTTGTCCTTTCCCAAAAACTAAAGAAAATTGGAATTTATTAATGGATGACAATGGATGGAAGTTATGACAAGAATATTATTTATAGATTTTATGAATGGTTAATTGATAGTGTGTCAATTGTTGGAAGTACTCTACAAGCTACCGTGAAAGGATAAAATTTCAACTTTAATGTTCATGACATTACTACTATTATACAAGTTTTATGTGATAGAGGGAAAGTTGTCAGGGATTGACAGTAAAAAAAAATTGAGATTCACTTAATCTAGTATGCCCAAAAATTTGAGATGAAAGATGATAATTCCATTGATTATTTACACCTATTGTTGCTTTCTAAATTTATGTAGTGGTATTTTTTCTAGTGAAAACAAGAAAAGTGAAGATTTTCAATAATGTAATTTTACTCATGTGGGCATTGGAAAATAATAAAAGTCTTCAATTTGATATCCTAGTGACTATACTATCTAAGATGAAGAGGTTGGTAAGGTTATGGTAGCTACATGATGTGAAAGTGTCCCTTACCTTTCTGATTGTAATGACAAGATTATTTCTAAAAACAAATGTTCATTGTATGGCTACCCAACATAATGGAATAGTCCTCTTAGATCCTACAAGCATATTGAAGAGTACATTAGTGTCCATGAACGGTGAGATCTCCTATTTTCTGAAAGAGCCTGAATGCCAATATGAAAGTTAATACTATCAGAGGTAAACCTTGTAGATTTAATGCATAGTTCATATCTTTTATAAATTCCAATGGTCTTTCTATTGGACATGTGTTGAACAAAAATAACTAATATTCCAACAATAAAAGCTACCAGAAGATTATTTGATTTAGTTGAAGGAGATACCAAAGAAGTACCTAATAAAGATAATCCAGATGAAGAAACATGTATGTAGACTTATTTGGAGCACTTGTTTATGTATGTTAACATCCATCTTATGAATGTTCATATGTAGATGATGTATACTTCAATAGCCCCATTGATCAATCATTTGGCAAAGTTCAGACAATGAAGCCTCATGACTTCATCACCTTGATTGGTTAATCATGTGTAACAATTGATAGAGTGATGTAGTTACTTGTCATAGGAAGTTTAGATAGTGAAGTGCTTGTTATGTCACTAGTTCCCCAATTCATTGTCACAAGAATGTCTTTCAGGACTATATATCAACTTTGGTGGACACAGTGGCTTGATGATGGTATCATTGATGTGTACATCATGTACCATAAGCAACATAGAAAAGCTAATGTTGATTTTCAAACATCAATAAAATATTTTATATTTAATACTATGTTTCAAGTGTATGCAAAGTCCTTGGAGAGTTAGATGCAACATAGCAAAAGAACTTGTTAAGACATAAAGCAAAGAAACCCACAAAAAGACATGTCATCAATGTTGAAAGTGATACATTGGTTGAAGAAGAGCTTGATGTGTTCATGGTAGAGAAGGACTTTATTGAAGATGTGAAAACCAAAATTTATTAGGATGAATTTATTGAATTGGAACAACAATTACTTTGCACATATTTAATACTAGCAATTAATGGATGCTCATGGTCGTAGACACATGTACCATGAAAATGTATGTGTATGATTTGTTAACTTCTTCCCAACATGTAGCTACTATTCAAAAATTAATGTTAAGGTTTCTTGAATCTTTATTGAAAGGTGATTATTCAATTTTTGAGAGCACAACTAAGGTGAATGGAAAGTAAAAGAAGGTAAATGGAGTACAATGCCTATGTAAAGCATTCCTTCCCAAGAAACTAGATATGATTGTGGCATGTATACAATATTATTCATACACCATTTAGTATTTGGAAAAGAGATAAAATTTAGCAGCAATTTTATTTCCATGTATCAAAATACCATGATATAATAAATTCTTAGTTGTTCAGTACTTGACCAACCATGGAAAAAAATATGTATGCAGCATCTTATCCATGAGAATTGTAGTAAGCATGGACCTTATCCATTTTCCAATGTAAGAAAAATTCAATGATGTAAATGCCTCTTTTCCATCTTTAATTCAATGATGTAAATGCCTCTTTTCCATCTTTAATGAAAGAAAAAAAATTTATACATGGGAAAAATGTATTTATATAGGAATTATTGATTGGAAATATATATGGTGTTCATTTGTTTCAAATTGTGATTATTTTTCTTTGAAATTTAAAAAATGGAATCTATAATATGTAGGGTTCATTATGTGTTCCAAATATTATTCCCATCAAACAAGAAAGTTTTCATAATATTTACACAAAATATTCTTTCATATCCTTTTTTTTGATTAGTTGCATAATTTTATCATATTACCTATCTTAATAAACTACGAGTACATGCATGTCACACCTTACTTGCACTTAGGTCTTGCAAGTAAATGCGAGACATAGTCACTCATAGTATGGTGCAAAATTTTTTCTCCTTTGACCATGAAATAGTGTGAGACGTTTCATCTCATAACACATTAGAAGTTATGAATCTATGCATCTTGCAGTCCATCACAACATTGCAATAAATATGTGTGATGTTCTACAAGTTGCAATTATGTGTTTTGTTGTGAATTATAGGTCATTGCAATTAGTAACAAAAACATTTTTTAACATTACATGTGGATGTGTTACACAAGATTCATTACCTAGCTAATGGTGTAAATAGTTATGCTATGAATATGTGGCTCACATATGGACGTAGTTCATAATGGAAACCTATATTTACCAATGCGAGGAATTGCGGTTTGCATGTTTGATGACCAAGTAGTTGCTAAGAGCTCTTGCACTACCAAACTATGACTTGCATGTCTTCACAATACATACCATAAACCAATTTTATTAGTGTGAGGAAATGCAATTTGCATGAATTATCAGCATGTTTTTGATTTGAATAGTTTTATCGATACGATGCAACTCACATATGGTCACATTTCGCTAGACCATGCTTTATTTATCAAGTGCAAGGGTATGTGACCTACACATCTCCATAGAGATCTCTAACTACAAGGGCATGTGATTCACCTACTACCATAGTATGATTAAATATTTATATTTACTAAATGTAGAGACCAAATATTATTAACTGAAATTGGAAAATGTTTTCCCAACTATAGAAATGAAAAATGCAATCAATATTTTTCTTAGTTATGATAAGGTTATTTCATTTTTCTGGAATCTTTGAAATGATTCCTATAGAAAAAATGAATATTAGGTAATGAAGAAATGAGGAAACTCTTTAACTTTAATTACCTTAAAGCAAAATCTTCTATACAAAATCAAGGCACCAATTGACAAAAAATCATGTCCAACAGTCAAGCAAGAGCTTATCAATTGTGAAAAAAAACATAACAATGTACATGGTTAATAAGAAAAGGAGTCAATAATAACTCTTGAGCACCCTCAATGTAGGTATCCTCTACCATTACTTCTATAGTTGTTGTGTTCATGAAATCTACCTTATTCATTGTGTCATGAACAGATTTAGTAGGCTTATCTCCTATTTGAGCTGTATCTAATGGAACTAGCTCTACTACAGGCAGCACTATGGCCATGTCCATCAACTCAAGATTAGGAATTTGATCCATAAAATTCCCTAAAACATTGTCTTTTCACACTATAATAAACTTCTAAAATGTATAATTGGCTATGGTTTTATAGTTGATGGTGAGATGGGTCTATCTTGTCTTCACAGGGCCCAAATGTTGATGAATCTAAGACTTAAATGCATCAATCCTCGTAATAAGACCATCTATTTATGTGTTCATCATGGCCTCCATTATCTTCAAGTATTGAAAATTGATAGTCCCATCTCCAAACTAGTACTGTTGTAGTGGCTAAACATATGTAGCATGGTGTTGATCACCCTCACCATAGGACTAATTCCATCCAACCTTGCCACCATCCCCTAGAACTCTAGCATTAGGGAGATATACCAAATCATTAAAATGAGTCTTAGGGACCCATTGAGTATAGAATGCATAGCCCAAATTAGGAAATTGGTCCTCACTAAACATCTACACCTCCTTCACATCCTAATCAAGTGTTGGAATCTGCCAATGCCTTAAAAGAGGTAATGCGACTAATGGAAATGGAATTGTCGCTATATTCATGATTTGGACTTGCATCCTCATCATCAAAATGTGGGGGTAGTTGAGTGAACAATCTCCCTCCAATTCAAGTAGGATCATCAATTTAAAAGACATGACATATGTGTGATGAGTCACAATAAGGATGTTGGTGTGAATAGCCATTATAAGAACTCTCCATTTAGGGGAGAAGTTCTTGTAAGGCCAACCAGTCTCATCTTACTTCACGTTAGGATTCATGGCAATCAATTGTGTTTTTTCTTAAAAGATGTAGTAGTGAAAAATTTGATGTGTGTACCAATGACCATGTGAAGTATGTCTTCCAAGATCCTCTTTGTCAATGGATACCTAGAATCACCAATGCGTATGATCATAGATGATGCTGCACATTGGCAATGTGACACATAGAAGCAATGTGCCTCATCTTCATAATATTCTATCCCATCACTCATGATGAAGCCAAGGTGATGCTCAATGAGCTTGCCATGCATCTTTGCCCACACTAGCTATAACAATGAACTAAAGTCCTTAAGACTTCATATTGAGGCTATTCTAAATTGTGCCTCTTGATGTTGATGATCCTTCCATGCTTGTTACTTCTAGGCCCAAAAAATCTTGTCCTACTCTATTCAAGCAACTTGTGTAATATCTTGGACCCCAACCTACTATTGATCCTAGGTATGCCTACTATCCTCTTAGCTTTGCAGTCTAGTGGACATTCTTTAGTCAGTTGGCTATGAACTACCTCTCTATGAAGACAGAATGTAAAGCATTAAAATTAAAAATAATTCAAGGTCATCTAAAAAAACCATTCTATATCTAAGTTATTAGCCTATTCATTACCATATTTTTAATGCTCAAAAAGATAATACTAAATGAAAAACCATATAACTTTATCTACACTCAAGCTTGGCTTTACATGAAAAACTAGTAGCTTCCCATCCCTCCAATTAAATATGTTCTACCCTAACAGTATATTTACAATAAAGAATAAATTTTTTTCATAATAATTTTTTAAACATGAACTAAACTATTAACATATATGTCTAATTTTTCTATTTCTACAAAGTACTTAGTACCACTTGCTATCTTGAAATACTCCTACTTAATGAATTAATAGTGTTAGAACAACCTCAACAAGAAAAACCATTATTTACTATGGTGAGATTATTTAGGCTATTATCATAGACAAATTTGTAAAGGTAGGTGAAGTATTTGACAATCATTATTTACTACGATAAGATTATATACCTAACACCATAGTTCCTATACATATATTTTTACATTCAACCTATCTCAACATACCCTTAAATTTAAAGTGTAGCTTGCAAACTACAAACTACAGGTTGAGTTATACCTAAAACTCATCATTTAACTAGATGTAAATTATAATAATGTTCCTTTTTATGAAAAAACTTTTCAGCACTACATATCTGTAATAGAATATTTAGTTTGATATTCTCTCACAAATTGCAAATTCAAGTTGTATTTAAGGAACCATCATGTTAGCTACATGCTATTTGTATGGTTTGATTATACATATTGCCAAAGTCTCCAAAAACCTTGTAAACCTAACATAGTTCTTTAGTAATGCTTGGGTAGAACTCAAACATTGCTCAAATGTTCTCTAAAGAATTCCCATGTCACATGCAACCCTTTACATGACCTTTTCCAACTTTCAAAAATCAAGCCATGATACTATCTTTAAAATGGTTTGTGAGCTACATGGCACATATAATTCCCATGTCACAAATTATTGAGATTTAAAAGGACTTCAGAAAATTTAGTTTCTATTTCATGTAGGGCTATCACTAGACAAGATGATGTTATACCTTGTGCATTTGGATTTAGAATGTTTTGGCCCTCTAGTAAGCTAGAGACAAGGAAAAACATGACTTAGTATATATAACAAAATTAGAATAACTCTTTCATAGAATCCATAGCTTACATATTATTATTAATAAAAAAAGGATCATTTTGTAATAGTAAATATTAACTACTATAGGAAGGTTGAAAGCTAATTTTTGCTAGAGACATAAGGATAAGGTAGGAAGAGTCATAATAGAAATTAGAAAAACCACATTTTATCCATATACAATAAGGAAATGAGAGGATTCCATCTTTTCATAGTAAGCACTAGTTTTATCACAAAGGTGGAAGAAGTTAGTTTTTTCATTAATGACAGTAGCTAAGGAGGCATATTCTGTTACAGAACTTACGAATATTCTAATTTCTAATTATTTAAAAATTTGAAGCAACGAAAATATACATACTTCTATACAAAATGAATAATTAATAGCATTGACCAAGAATTTGTGTTGCATGCACTCTATATGAAAGGAGTGAACTTAGCATAAATTGAATTAATAGCCAAAACAAATGAGAAGTATGAGATTGGTAGATGATTGTATTCTATAGAACCCTATCCATCACTATATTTCCTTCAACAAATCTAATCTCTAAATAAGGCAACGACTAATAGACATTACTAAACATACCCGTATAAAACCTATAGTAGTCACTAAATTTCACCAAAAGTCTTTGTTAAAACCTATAGTTGCTATGTATCAAAGAAAACTATAATTGATTTGATTTTGATTAGAAATTTCAAAAATAATTTGAAATGCTAGGAGGCATGTAGAATCAAACAAAGATGTTAAAGAAGTCTACATATGCAACCTCTTTCAAATATTTTCATCACATTGAGTCATAGAAAATCCTACACTAATAAAACTATTACAAAAAACCAAAAAAATTGATCAACATGAACATACCTTGCTTGTCATTACTATCTATTGCAATGATTTCTGTTGTAAGCCATCTTTGGTGGCAACAATAATGTCCTTGTTGGTTCAATCTCCTTCTCTATAGTTTACTATGGATGAGGTTGCAATGCTCATAATGTGTCATTTTCCTAACTACCCTATTTTTATTTTTCACACTTTACACATGATGCAAGCTATTGCATCTTGCATTTATCTCATAGTTTAACTCTATTGCATGCATCCCACATTAATTACTATGAACCATAGTCCTATTAGATATTTCTAGGATCATGCAGTAAGAAACAACCTTACAATTCAATCTACAAATGTGTGTGTTGCATGTCATGCTATGAAGAATAGTTAGATTAGATTTTATAATTAGTAGGAATCCATAATTTCATAATTGAATTTCTTGTTTATCATAACTAATACATGTGAGTTGCATGTATTGGTACTAACAAAATGAAAGCTTCATGCAAAAAGTAGTGAATATAAATGTGAGTCCCTACTTTCCAGTTTAAACCATGTCTCACATTGAATGGTGCGAGGTACTGTTGGATGGTAGGTTGCAAGTAGCAAGAGATTGCACTATGTAGATAAGGTTTATGTTTTTTGTTAATGTATTCATTTGAGTCAGATGTAGTGGTAGATACAAATTGCGAGCATCATACGTAGGGTTGTTGGTGACCGTTTGGGATGCGACCGCCAACAAGTGTCCTCGAATAGGATTTAGGTTCCTGCTGGTCTCTGGCAACACCAAGGCCCAGATACCTCCAAATAAACTCAGTAGTTAATGTGAGTATGTGTGTGTGCTGTTGCGGCGTGCGGTTCTGAGAAATGTAACGATTGCGTTG
>MNCI01016529.1:0-14012 GCA_015680685.1 Gnetum montanum
CATAGGAAGTGTGTTGAGCCTTCCTAAGGATGTCAATGGTGTATCGTAAGATTCCAACATGTTTGCACAACTTCTTAATGAAGAAAGAGAAAGGAAGTGTTAACTTCCCTATCTTCTTTTCTCCAAACTACCTTTGAATCTCCATGAAGTAGAGTTATACAAGGTTTGCGTTGTACTTCCCCATTAGGATTGTACTTTTTCTAACTGCATATGTGAATAGTTTGTTTAATATTTTTGTGGGAAACAGGTGATTGTTGTCATATTTTCACCATTATTATGGAGCAATGATGATTCTTGGTAGGCTTTAAAAAATAAATAAACTTATGATACTTTGGTTTTATAAAAAACATATTTGAATTTAACCTAATATCAAATACAAGGTAAATGTTCTAAAAGTGATATTTCAAAGTAATGTTAAAGGAGAATACTAGATTCACATGAGGGATATGTCCAATCAAGGTATATTATATTTTAATTAAGAATTTGATAAACATTAAGAGGAAGCTAATAAACCTTAGAAATAAAATTTTGAAATTTCAAAATGATGCTCATCAAAATATTAAAGTTTATTCAAAATTTTTATGCAAAGTTGTTGCAACAAACATCTAAGAAATCAATGGCCATGGCATGGTGCCTAGTGTTGATTTGAACTATGGGCACTGAATGATCTCTAATGGTGTTAGCATTCAAGATCAAATCCTTGCTCCTTCAAAAGGTAATGTGGCAAAAGGGGCCAGATCCATGGCATAGATCCGTAGCTAGAAACGTAGCCTAAAACACAATAGTTAGCCATGTACATTGTGGATAGGTTATAAGATTACCCTATGCAACACCAAAGTCATTTGAGCATTAATGCTCTCAGATCCATGTCTTCCACAACCATTAAAATCACACATTTACAAAAAAAATCATAGTTGTAGAGGTCTCCTTCATCCATAGCATACCTTAACTAATCCTACCTACAATGGCAGGTACGTCTTGATCAATGAAGTCACAAAACGAGCACCGTGACAAGCACAAGGTAGACACACAAGCTTCTTTGGTAGTTCTTGCCAAAGTACAATGTGACAATATGTAGAACCCTTATCTCTACATATTGGGCAATGGAGAACCTACAACTTATGGAGAAAGCAGAGACAATGACAACAACGATACCAACCTTAAGCGATGCTAGTGTAGACAATCACAACAGATTGAATCATAGCCACGAGACTCTATTACACAAAGATCCAAGAGTGGTTGCTAGGGAAGAAGGGATGTAAGACACAGAGGTCACCATGTGGTGGTCATGGAAAACTCCACTGTTGAGATCGTGTTTCATAATTTCATTTGTGAACATAGCAGCACATGGTAATATACATAACTATGGATATCAATGAATTTGTGGGATGCAATGCATGGTTGTAGGGCTGATGCTGTGATCCTAAATCCTTTCCACCATATTATGCTTCTAAGTAGTTTTATTATTTTTATTTGATTTACTTTTTACCATGCAAAATATTATAAAAAATTTAAATTAAAACCTCTATTACATAAAAAAGCCATATTTCGCACAACATCATTAATAATAGAGTATATAATAACTTCGCTTCATATAATATATCTTCTAAAAATTATAAGAAAGAAGATTTACAGAGATTTGGCGAACATACCTTTATTTTTTATAGCATTAAAACTCTACATAAAAAGTTATAACCTCCTATAGAAGTTATAACTTAATTTCTTGAATATTTGTGAAGTTGTGATTACCAAGAGGACACTTGCTAATTATAGCCTATATTTCTTTAATTTGAATAACTTCCTATTGAAGTTATAACTTCTAAGATGGTTATGAATTAATATCTTTAGATATTTGTAACATTCTTAACCTCTTATGATTATTGTAACTACCCTAAGGTCACTATATAAGGACTTCAAGGGTATAATTAAAGGGGAGGGAAGGTGGGAAATTTTTGAGAAGACTGAAAATTGTAAATTGTAAAAGTATGGCTTGCTAAAGACATTAATTGAGATTTTTTGTTTTTAATCCTGTGAGTTCATTTCTTCCCATTTTTTAGTTACTTAGTTAATAGTTTATATACTATCATGCTTGACATTTAATTTTTGGATTTTTTAGGTTGCTTTTATAGCTCTATTTTTGTGCAATATTAGACTTCTATTAAGGTTTTCCATAAAAGAGCTTATGTTTTAAAAAGTCTCTAGAGCAATTTAATAATAATGTCTTAACAAAATTGTCTATTTTCAGCATAGAGAATCTTGGAGAATCTGTAATATTTTGAGATGACTAAGATAGTTTCATTGTTTTAAAGTGTGTTGCCTTGGTATTTCAATCCTAAAATTATCAAATATTTTGAAATCTCTATTGAATGCAATTCTTGAAAAGTATTAACTAGCCAAAATAGAAGCTCATATTTTACTGTTGATGCAACATATTTGGTTGTGTAATAAAATTTTCCTTTATAAAATTACTTATTGAGCTCAAAGGCTTTGGAAAATTCGTAGTTAGATTGAATTGAAATAGATTTATTGCAAAGTGTTTTCTCATGTTAATTTATCTTGCTTAAATATTTGAGATTCACATAAATCTGATTTCTTTTCTTTTTCTTTCTAAGTCCATTGAATCTCATTCTATTTCTAGTTTTCTTGTGGAACTTTCTCTCTTGGGGAAATTAGGAGTAAATTGGAAAAATTATGCTTAAATGTTTTTGCAAAATTTTATTTGTTACAAGTAACATACTATAGGGACTATATAGACTAAGTGACTTGAAAAAATACGAACCTTCAACAACTCATAGTATTTGACAAAGTTAGTTGAATTTTTTTTTTATGATAGCCAATTACAGTTTCATACATAACCCAACTATTTCAACATTCACAATAGCAAACACATACTTATGTTTATTTCGTTTCATAACCATCGAGTCTATTTGGAGGTATCTGAGCCTTGGTGTTGCTAGAGACCAATAAGCACCTAAACCTTGTTTGAAGAACATCTTCATTTCTCATGATCCCAAAGGTCACGAGATCCAAAGGCCCCAATGTTGGTGGTGCTAAATGATTGCCAATAATGATATGTGCCAATTTTGAAATAAATCCTCTCTTCAATAGTCCTTGTCTTCTTTGCCATATAACTTGGCAACCATAGTTTTCTTATCTCTGTATCTGATCTAGTGATAAATGTGTTAATCTTGCCCTTTCATTGGGCATGTTAAGGGCTTCAACTATTACCTTAATTGAATAAGTTATAGAAGCTCTCTCAATGTTAACTGTTCTGTCCTCTTCTTTGCTATGCTATAATTGATACGTATCTCTTAAATACCATTTACTACTATTTAAAAGTATGTGCCATAATGGTGATGCTTGGAGTTGTGTCTTCATCACTCTTGGAACAAATTTTACAAATGGACTAAATTTTATTTCCATGATCATTGTGATCAAGATCGATTAGCTTGGAGGCAATCTAGTAACAACATGAGGCATTGTCCTTGTTCTAGTATTGTGGATCTACTACCTCTACTTGGGTCAAATGTCCTATAGCAAGAATTTTTTTATGAGTGCTAAAAGATTGAGCCTCCTACTCTACATATTTTGCTTATGGATCTTGTGCTTCAATTCAACCTCTCCCTTGGTCTTATGGTCTTTTGCTTGCAGGTTGTGAGGGTCTTCCTATTTCTCCTCTCTTCAAGGCCATTTGCAATCATTAAAGATTTGGGAATTATTAAAATGTTTTTTTAATTTTTTTTGCTAAATCCTTTCCTTTTTCATTCCTTTAATTAGATCAAATTCTTATCTTATTATGATTACAAAGTTAGAGAAATTTTTAAAAAGAAACCCCATAGGTATTAACTTCCTTATAACCCCTTATTGTTGTCTATTTCACTCTTATTTCTGGCTTATAATGATTGGTATAGTTCATCAAGAGGATTATTTAAGTGTTTCTAGTGGTAATGTGATTGGTTTTTGAAAAAATTTTTCAATGTTCCCTTCACACTTACCCTTATAATACCATCTAGGCATTAGAAAATTTTGACTCAAATTACAACAATATCACACTAAGTACTTTCCCATGACTAAGTTGAGAGCTCTATGATTAACAGGGTTCAAGAATCATGCAAATCATAGCTAGGAGTGTGGAGTTATGAGCGTTGAAAGTTGGGAGGTTAGAGCTTAAAAGAAAAAATTGGCAAAAAATTTTACTAGGTCTCTGCATACATATAGTTTTTGTGGGCTTCGATATCATAGGTGAAATTTTTAAATTTTTTGTTAAAATCTCACAAAAAAATGATTCATTTTAAATATTTGGAAGGTTTTGAACATGTTTAGAGGGGTTTGGACTAGGAATGATGCATATTTTTCAAAACTTTTGCATAGAAAGAGTAAAAAGAAGGAATCTTGAGTGAAAAAAGTTCATTAAGTATTGGTAAAATGGGTGAGATGGGTAATGAATTTGTGTTGGAATAAATGTATTAAATGTTAAGGGAAGTTTTCTTTGATATTTATTGTTTTTGGAAGGCTCAAGATGATGTGGAATTGCTTGGCAGGTTTAAGATACAAGAGTTATACAAGTGGGTTTTCTTCAAAGTAGGCTCCAGTCCATAATGCCCTTGAATAACCATGCTTAAAAGTATCCTTAGGAACCTAAGGAGTTGAATGTAACACATATATATTTATCAAAACACACATGTTAGTATCACTAAGTAGGAATATTTATGCTATGTTACACAAAACCATTAGTTATGATTCCTCATACAGTGAGATGAGATGGACTTAAAACATATTGTAGAAATCAAGATGTGAGGTATCATACCATAGGAATAATGAATTTTTACATTTTATTTGTGGTTAAAGTAATTATTAGCCTTTTTGTTTAATATTCAAACCCAATCTATAGCACATTCCAATGACATCACATTATTTAATCGCTTAGAATTATGATCGTAAGACTACCACTATTGCAAGGAGTATTACCACTTGGCGTATTGTCCAAGGAAGGAGTTTAGTCATTGCATTTTTTATTTGTTTTAGATTCCTAAGAAGTCACCTACCTTTAGGCATGGGTAACATGTTTATTTAGTGGGACCCCTAGAAATTTATTTTGTTCATGAGCTTTATTTTTATCTATGTTAGCCTTACCAAAGGACTACCTTCAAGCATGGCTAACATGTCTTTCTAGTGACATGGTAAGGTAGCACTTATTTTACTTTTACTCCCATATTTTGTTAAATCTACAAGTATAAAATACAATCTAAGTGACAGAATAGAACTAACAGAAGTAATCCAAGAGTTCACAAATCTCCTTGATGTCACACCCTTGACATTCCCACTTAGTTCTTCACTTTTTGATCCAAGCATAATGATTACAACTTTATTTTTAGTTCTATGATGAACAGAATATCATTATGGCCATGTTAAGAACCTTTTATTAATGGAATGAATGGATGAATGTTGTGATCTCATTGTGCAAATAATTAGTCCCCTATGACTTGATAACATAGGAAAATCTTCATCTTATTGGACTACATCTTGCCTTATTCTTAATGTGTTTTATTAACAATCAAAATTATTTACAAAGGCCATGAAAACAAAATATGAAAAAGATAGTAAGAATTGGAAAAAAGATGTAAAGAATGAAAAATGTCAAAGAATGATAAATCATTAAAGAATTGAAAAATGTTAAAGAATATTGAAAATTTACGAAACAAAAAAGTATAAAAGAATGAGAAAATATCAAAGAATTTGAAAAAATGAAAAGAAAATAAAAATTTTAGTAATGTACCTATGGTTGTAGATTAACACCCCCACGACTATCATTAAGAGTATTGAAACAAAAGATAGAACAAGTAGAAGATTCTTGGATAGATTGGGTAGATTCCTTGGAATGTTCATAGTAAAGTTTAACTTGTTGGATATTGACAAGAATGAGCTTATGTGGACAAGATGGGTGGTAGATATGTAAGGCACTAGATAGATAAGTGGCTTGAACAATATATGGTCCCTCCCAAAGTGTTTGAACTTTGGATTTTTGGGGTAGATGATTAGGATTATAGGAAAGAACCTTATCGCTTGTTTGTATAGTTACTTGACTTATTCATGTATCATGCCTTAGTTTGGAGTAATGTTTGTGGGCTTCATTACTCATCAGTGCTACAAGCTTTTTTTCATCTAAAATATTTAGATTCATGAGATGTTCTTTTTGGGCTAAGCTCAGATCAAGGTCAAGTTCAATAGTAGTAGCTAGAGAGTGGAACTTTACCTGGATTGGGAGCATAGGAACCTTTCCATAAACTAACTCATATGGTGAATATCCTATACATAGTTTCCAATATGTTCAATAGGCCTATAGAGCATCATTTAGTTTAGTGCCCCAATCCTTTCTAAACCTACTAACCATCCTAGTAAGTATCCTAGTAATTTCTTGATTAGTTACTTCAGCTTGATCATTTGCTTGGGGATGATATGGTGTTGTTAGCTTATGGTTCACCCCAATTTGTTGCATGAGATTTTTAAACGTAGCACCAATGAAGTGATTTCCATTGTCTAATACGAGCATTCTTGGTATTCCAAATCTAGTCACCACATGTTATTGAAAGAATTTGGTAATTGTCTTTGTTGTACAATCTTTTAGTGTTGTTGTCCCTTCCCACTTCATACAGTAATCCAAAATCATAATTATGTATGCTTTACCATTTGATATTGGTTGTATGGGTCCCATAAAATCAGTTCTTCATATGTCAAAAGGTTTAAGTGGTTGTATCCATTGTTGTGGCCCTCCATATCTAGTCATAATTTCTCCATCTCTTTGTCATTACTCACAAGATTATGTAAAAGTGTGGGTGTCTTTGAATAAGGTAGGCCAAAAGTAGCCTGCTATCATTAGCTTGAGTGCTATTCTATGCCCTATGTAGTGGCCACCACATGGGCCTTCGTGGGTGTCCTGTAAGAGTCTCTATTGGTCACATTCTAGCACACACCATCTAACAAGTCCATCTACATCGATCTTGTAGAGATTTCCATTGATTTTCATATATTTTTTTGTTTTATGAAGAAATTTTTCTCTTTTTCTTTCTTTATTCCATTCAACAAGAAGCTCTTGTGTTGATAGATAGTTAGATTCTCTATGGTCCATGGCTTTCCTATTATACTTACAACCTTACTATTTTGGTAAACAAATTTGCATTGGGGAATCATTCTAATGAAGGTTTTGCTTGATCTTTGGAATCCCATTTCAGCCTTGATTGATGATCGAATACCACATTTTTTGTTCCCTATTTGCCAATCATTATGATGGTGAATTCTTGTAGGATAATGAGTCATCTTATCACCCTAGAACTAACTATTGGTTTGTTCATGAGAAATTGGATAGCACTATGATTAGTATGAACATAATTCTGATACCCGATACATAATGTCCAAACTTCTCAACCACATACACCACAACCATTAGCTCCTTTTTTGTTGTGATGTAGTTCAGTTGTGTCGTGATGATGCTTCTACTAGCACAGTGTATGTAATAAGGTTTCTTCTCATCATGTAGTTGTGTGAGCACTATAGAAAGTGCATAGTTTGAAGCATCAATCATGATGTGAAAAGGCTTGGACCAATCTAAAGCTTAAAGGATTGATTTTTAACTAGTTTTTGCTTTAAAGCTTCAAATTCCTTTTTGCATGACTTTATCCATTTAAAGGGTGCATCCTTCTTAGTGACTTCAACAAGCAATTTTGTTATCTTTGAAAAATTTTCTATAAATCTCTTATAATATCTCGTGTGACCCAAGAATGATCTCACATATTTTACTATTTGTGGTTTTTGAGTTATATTTTTTATAACTCTAATCATTTCAAGATCTACCTTGATACCTTTTTAGGAGATTTTATGTCCCAACACTATACCGTCTTGGACCATAAGATAGCTCTTCTACCAGTTGAGCTTGAGATTAGTTTCAACGCATCTTTTTAATACTTGCTCTAACTGGTCCAATGCTTTCTTGAAATCCAACCCATATGTTGAGAAATCATACATAAATACTTCTATGTCATTTCCAATATGCTCTTGGAAGATGCTTAGTATCAATCTGTGAAAGATGGTTGGCATATTATAAAGACCAAAGGGTATTTGCTTGTAGGCAAACATTCTCCATAGATTGGTGAATGTTGTTTCCTCTTGGTCTTCAAGTGTAATGTGGATTTGATTGCATCCATTGTATCAATCCAAAAAACTATAATATTCATGTCCTACAATGGTGTCCAAGAATTGATCAACAAATGGTAGAGGGAAATGATCCTTAAATGTGGTAGTGTTTAACATTTTCAAGTCAAATGTAGACTAGCCATTTGCTCCCTTTCTTTGAAACAATCACTGAGGGATTAACCCATTTCCTATTTGCAATAGGATAAATGAATCCTATCTTTAGCAATTTTTCTAGCTTTTTCTTGACTACTTTTTTTAGTTTACAATTAAGCCTTTGTTGGCATTAGCATCTTGATTTGACTGAAAGATCAATATATATCCAATGTTGATAGATTCTTAGATCAATTCTCGTGATCTCATTGTAAGACCATGTCAAGGTTGTGGGGCATTTATTTATCACTTCTAGAAACTTCCTTTTATGTTATTTTCTTAAAGTGGCATTGATTATTACTGGCTTCTTGTTATTTAAAAATGCATATTCCAATGTGGCCGATAGGGCCTTCAATTTCGATAATTCTAGTTCCATAGTGTCTGGGATCTCCAAGTGTCCCTTGTTTATCTCTTCTTCTTGATTTGTTCATGGGTAGAAGTGTCTTTTCCTTAATTATTCTAATGTATTGGTCTCTTTAACAAAGGCACTAACAATTTGTTTTGTTGGTTTCATGTATTTATTAGATTCAATATCTTCATTTGTGATCATCCACTAGGTGCCTTCCTATTATGTGGCTACCGTATATAGACATTTCTACACACATATTTCTTCTACACATTTATTAGATGCCATGAAATCCTCTCATTTGATAGCTCATATTTTTTGCACACAATTACACTCATTATCATTGTATGCAATGCATGGAACCATCTGTCTTTGTATAATATCAACTTTCTCTTCCATGGAAATCTCTAATGACAAATCAAGAATTCCAAGCTTAGCATCAATAGTGCTAGGACAAGCTCTTTTCATGATAATTGGAAAGTCTCCCCTTTTTTCACATAAATGACTAGAAAATCTACAAGGTAAAACCAACCATAGATAGTTGGAATCTGATTTTCTACTTGTCCTAGTGGAACTATGATTGGTTGGTCTACAAGCTCTAATCAGATGTTACTCTTCTGTAGCGGCAATAAATTCAAAGCCTGATACATGTCTTATGAGATCAAGTTCACTCTTGACCCAAAATCAAGTAGAGCTTTGCATGGTTTATGTCAAGCTATCTAAAGGTAAACTAAGGAACTTCTTGGATCATTTTGCTTTTGTGGAAGGGCTATTGCCTTTATCCAATGAGTGATCATTTGAGTAAACATGATAGTTGTGACATTTGAATTTGATGAAGACAAAAGCTACTTGTGTTTAGGAGGATTGGATGTGGATGTGGTGGAAGTAGATGCCTTCCCATCCATCAAATATTTTCAAAACTCATTCAGAAGAACAATCATTTCTTGGGTTGTGATTCATATGTGATTACCTTCTTTTACATACTAACCATCCTTATTGCACTTTTCTACTACAATTATGATGGAAGTTCCCCTTGCATGACAAAAGATGGCATTAGTGGTAAAGGATTAAGATGTTGGTTTGAACTAGTTGTTAATGGATGCATGTACAATTTTGGATCCATTCTTGGCAACATTGGTTTGTTATACTTAGTTGGGTAGTATTGTGAAGGTTGAACAACAAAATTACAAAGAGAGATTAGACATTGTACAAAATATCCATATAGATCTAGTTGCCTGTATGGATATTGTTTACAAGGTGGTAGGATGGCCCATGATTGGGGTTGTTGACACTACTGATAGTACTGCTCTTGTGTCTATGGAAAAGCTCTGCTAGGATATTATGTTGGTTGGAAGTTTTTTCTGTAATTGCCTTGAGGATAAGATAACTTTCTAGGCATTTCTATCTTAAAAAATTTGGGATTAATTGCATATGCCCCTATTTCTTGTAAATGTGTTGTTACTAGACAACATCCCTTGGAATGTTTGTACTAACACACAACACATCCTTCCTCATCGATAGAGCTTGTGTCTAAACACTTAGCCACTTGATGAGTGGCGAGGTACCCCTACACTCAACCATACGAATACGAGCGTTACACGCACGATCCGGTCGAACTCCATAGATGGACTAGTTGTGGCATCTAGATAGTTAGCCTTAGGTTAGAGTTCATTGTTGTCCCACCTGGACTAGTATTAGCTTTGTCACGTATGGTTTATGATGGGTTTCTAACCTAATGCTACTCCTAAAGGCAATGGAAAGTAATATTCACTAATCTAGGAGAGAGAGGGTGAGAGAATCTAAACTGGCCTAAGTGCGATGAGCATCTGTTCCTTGATTATCCGTACACATCTTGGACTTCATGCATGACTACCACTAGGATTACAAAGTGCATATCCTAGGTATGCTACTGGGTTACTAAGTAGTCACACTTAAATGTTCGTAATCAAGTCGTACTCATTCGGCATTTAACATGAGTTTAAGGATGAGAGAGATTAACTAGGAAAGTAGTAAATAACAATAAAAATTAAATAATTAATCTAAGTGAATGCTGCAATGATGAACTAATCTCGATCTTTATTGCTAGTCATGTGCATGTCTAAGTACGTCACACTCAAATAAAGGATGTCATACAATTACAATCACCACACTACGGGCATACACGGAGAGGAAAAGGGTTGAGAGAAAGAAATTAAAAACACTTAACTAAGAACTAACTATAAGCTGCCTATCGGATTTGTCTACTTCTTATTTATAAATGAGGAGACAGGCTGTGATATCACGTATGCGATATCACGTCGGCTGTGATACCGTGGATGCGATATTGCAGGTGCAATATCGTGGGTGCGATATCGCGGTTATTAGCAAATTCATGACTCATCACCAATAAAGCCACTTTTTCCTTTCATCCAAAATCTTTCTTCTTTTACTTGTCCTTGCCTTTTCCAAAGGCTTTCTCTATTCTTTCCTCCACAATTTTTAATGTTGTTGCAAAGGTTTCATCTACTGAGTTCCACATTTTTTTCTACCTTTGCTGCAATGTCAGTCATAGTTTTTTGAATTGGTAGAGCCTTCTTTTGAATTGCCTATTCCAAGGTTTCTTTCTCTTGAGTGTCACACGTGTACATCTCTTTTCTTGATTGATGGGTCTTTATTATATTTTAAAGCTAATTCTCTCTTTCTTAGCTCACTTTCTTCCTTCACCACTTGGTCAATCAGTTTCTAAATTCAATGGACAATCATTTTAGATAATCAACCTTGGGCATAAACCCCAAGGGTCTCTAGTCTTGTTTCATAATCCATCTACAATGTGCCTTAGTTGTTCTTGTTGTGAGAATCCATGGTCTAGGCATCTGTGCAAGAGTGAATAGTACATGCCCATTGCTACATCAAGGGTTTCATGACTCCCCTGCATTCATCCTTGGATTTATTTTCTTAAATTGAACACTTGTGAGTAGGTTTGGTACTTGTCATTATAGATTTCTAGCATGGTGCTCCATTTTCTGATCGATTCAAGTTCAAGTGATTTATACTAACTCTCAACCTCTTTCACAAGTATTTGTGGGAACAACTTCAACTTCTACTAATCACTTTCAATGTTTTGTAGAATGTAGACATCATGAAATGCTTGGAGGTGGTGTTGTGGATCAACATTATAACCACCGTTAAATCTTGGCATATTATTCATAACAAGTCATTTGATACAAGTATCCCTTATGTGCATGGTCAGAATGTAAATAGCTCCTAGATGTTAATCATGCTACCAGTTGTCATCAAGGGTTCATCATCATGATCAGGTTCATGTGCTCTATTGTGGCAGTACCCTCTTCTGTGCTCATACCTTCAATCCCTTCATCTTTCTCATTCATACCCTTCATCTTTCTTACTTGAATGCCTCGGGTGATAGTCATGGAAACCATGAGTCCTCTCTTCCCTATCATGGTCTTGGTGCCTTAGCCTCCTTCTATTAGATTTAATTGATGATCATGAGGATGAGGATGAGGTAATAGAAGAATAGTGTTGGCTTGTCCTTCTCTCATGACTTCGATATTCTTCTTTGTAGGATTCGACATAAACTCTTGACCTTCTTGCATATACTTAAAGTTAGTAGCCTCCTTCTTAGGTGTCTTTACTATAGTGGAGTGTAGTTGAACTTTGGCAAGTTCCTCAAGTTTGATGATAGGTGTTCTCCAAGGCTCTTCATGACTCTGGTGGAGTTGTTCTGTAATAAATGCATCAGTGTCAAGTTCTTCCAAGATAACAGAAGTGTTAACTTGCTTGCATTTGTTGTGTACATGTTTGATTTCCATGGTAGCATCTCTCCTCATCTACTCCTTTGTGGATTCATAGGGCCTTGTCTTGTGCTTAGTCACATGGTACCCTTCTTGGATTTGGTTTAGATTCATTCTTCTTAAGGTAGTTTGAAGCATATTAAATGTTGCATGATTTCGAGGCAGGACTATGTTTCCTTGTCTATCTCACCACCTCATTTGATTATCTTGTTGAAAGATGAAAGTAAAATTTGGATGATAAGGATTAGTGTGAGCATATGTGACTCTTGATTGCATCGACATCCCCTATTCTTCTTCATCATTCATGATGTATCCTTGTTTAAAGCCATGTTGTGGTTTAAGACGTGTGTTTAAGTGTGCTTAATTATTTAGGTTATAAATTTTACTTTTGAATTCTCATACAAAAAACTTTATGAAATTAATTACTCAACATACATTGACTTGTCCCTAGCAACGGTGTCAATTAGGAGCGATGGAGTAATCCAACACCCACCATACAAGTCACAAGTATTCACATGCAACCAAATCATAATCCATGGACTAAGTAATGTAGATATGCTAGTAATTGGTTTAAGTTCGAGACTATTGTCTTCCCATGTTAAGCTAGTGAAATCTACGTGTATGGCTTAGTTCATAGTGAGGCATATAATAATTGATGTTTTTGGACCATTACTACTCCTAGTGAACATGATGAAATGGAAATAGTTTCTAAGTCTAAGTAAAATAGTAAACAAATCTATTCTATCCTAAGGTAATGGATATTCGTTCTTGGTCTATCGCACATGCCTTGGACTCATGTATTCATCACTAAGGTTACCAAGTGTACCACTACTGGGCATACCAATCAATTAATACTACTAGATTACTAGATAACTAAACTTGGCACTCAAAATTAGTCGTATCCATACTACTTACTTTTAACATGTAAAATAAAATGCTTGTAAAATAAATGATTAACTAGGAAAAACAAGAACAATTATTCTAAGTAAATAGAAAGAAAACGAAGTGGATGCTACAATGATGATAAGCAATTTTGATCTTTATTGTTGGTCATGAACTATGTCCAAGTACAATTTACTTGAATAAAGACGCTGTACAATCACTCAACACCACACTATGGGCATACACTACTAAGTGCTAAAAACTAAATTCATGAAAACAAACTGAAAGAGTTTCGTTACTATGGAATGAAATCTATTGTGAATCTATGCACCTAAGTGTTGTATTTATATGCTAGCATGCATCTTGCAATATCACATCTATAATGACGTAGCTAGTGCTACGGTATTGGAGCTACAATATTGGAGTTACAATATCATAGTCAACACAAATTGACTTTATCAACATTATTATATTTATTATGCATAATGCAGCTAAAACTTAAATTTTATTATGTTGGACAAAAGAAACATAAGTATTATGAGTTTTGAAAGCATTATTAAGATAATTACCAACAGATCAACTAAACATGTAACCATAATATCTCATCTCTGTTTGATGTGCTCTATTGTAGAACATTGTAGGAAAATATAACTTTC